>SDVV010004777.1:0-19859 GCA_016164225.1 Gammarus roeselii
TGATAAGGAAGAGGTAAGAGCAAACTCAGATAATCTTCCAAGAGCGTATCTAACTTTTTGCCTAGGGGGTCCCTACGGCTCGCCCGACAAGAAATTTGGAATAATACTAATCCTACCAGAACCGAATAAAAATATATAACGAGCAACAGTTAGTGACCAATTATACTCCACTACAACCATCTAAAGAAGAAAAACATATATATAAATACAGTGAATATCAAAAATACAGTACAAATTAAAGTGTTCATAACATTAACCTTGCCAATCAAGGGCGCAAGCCTGCTTTCATCCCGACGTTGCTCCTTCCGTTCCCCTTCCGTCCCCCTCCCCTTCCGGTCTCCCCTCCCCCTCCCTCTCCCCTCCCCCCCGTCCGTTAGCTGACTTGGGGCACCAAACCAGTTCCGGTACCCTACGCCCGCCCCCCACTGCGCTTACCCCGTACGCTCGGTGAGTCAAGGTGCGTGCATCGCGTCCTACCCCCCACCCCGCCCACCGCTAATTAACCCCTATCTAATTCCTTCACATCCGCGTTTCGCGCCTATATATACTACTCCAAATGCACTATCCTGTGCGAGAGGGCGAAGTCGCAGTCCCCATCTCATGAATGGCACCCACTGGCATTGCTTTCTAGTCCTGTCGGGCAAGAAAGAAAATCAATCATATTCCTCGCATGTAGCTGTTGACTTATATTGGAGAAATTGTTATATGCAATTTGACGTTTAATCCCATTCACAAGCACCTTCAAATGCTCCTATTGCATTTTTTTGAGCTCCTGCTTGCGTTAAGCAATTGTTGAGCGAAACTGGATGAACGTAATCATAAAATACATCCATTTTAGCTAGGATTTAGTCTGAGGTAAACTTGTTATGTATTACAAACAGTGTTATAGCTTTTGATCTCAGGTGCCCAGCCACTATCGCGTAGTTGTGTGCTATGCCTCCGGTGTTGGGTCCCCACAAAGCTACTCAAGGCTCATGAAGGATACCAGAGCTGTGACCAGTATAGGGGTCTTGAAATTGCCCCTAACGATGCATAAGTTTATTCATACAAATGTGTCGTTCAGTGAAAATCCCTTCACGGGTAAAAGTTAGTTAGTGACAATTGGAATTATTACACTGATCGTTTTAGAATTTAATAAAATCTGTCTGAAAAAGATATAACGGTAAATTGAACTCCTGCCACTCTCCGAACCTTCAGCTACGGTTCAGGTGTGTAACTTTTCAAGGCTAAAAGATGTGCAAGGGGCAAATGATCGATTTTTGATATCTGACTCCATAGAAGTTACGTTATAATGATTTCATTTCAGAAGGACATTCTTCGACGGATAGTGTCGCAATGTCTCCTTGTTTTTTCCTTACTGAGAGCGCGGGGTGGATGCGTGTAGGGGAAATACCTCTATAACATGGTTAGTTATAGAACGTTGTTATTGGAAATATGAATGGCATGGCCGATTGCAGACTATACAATAACGGTTTGGAGACACTGATGACAATAATGAAAGAGACACAGATGCCACTTCGTAGTATGGAGGCATCGATGCAATAGTAGTAGTCACACATGCCAGGTTAAATAATAAGAAACATGGGCTGCTGAATTGAAAGAGAAATTCTAATTCCTGGGAATGTCGATACCAATAATGGTTTATCTCCGAAATTATCTTCGCGAAAATGAACGACAGACTTGTACCCTTGATTGAGGCATCTGAACACGGAAGGATGTTCCTTTAAGAGTAACTCAAAATAACTCAACACGCGGATATAGAAGATGGTAAACTCAATGGGTAACTTACAAGCTCGCCAGAATGAAGCCTCACAATGTCGCGATATGGTTTTACACGACAGAAACGCTCACTCACGAAATGAAGAAGTACTGGTTATCTGTGACGCGCCGTGGAGCACGGGACGATGCTAGCCCGTCGTGGTTAGTGCTGGTGAAAAACCTGCGCCTTGGAGCACGGGACGATGCTAGCCCGTCGTAGTTAGTGCTGGTGCAAAACCTGCGTCGTGTAGCGCAAGTGGCGCTGAATCTCTGACGAGTGTCCTACGGGGAGCGCGCGATGACTCGCGTTGAGGAGGCGATGGAAATGAGGCCCAGATCAAATCAAATCTGGCGACTAGTAGCCTGGTAGCCCACTGTAAACAGCGACGGCAAAGTGGTGTGGTGACTGGTAGCCTAGTAGCCCATTGTGAACAACGGCTGCAGAGTGGTGTGGTGACTGGTAGCCTGGTAGCCCACCGTGAACAGCGGCTGCAGAGTGGTGTGGTGATTGGTGGCCTGGTGCCCACCGTGAAGAGCGGCTGCAGAGTGGAGTGGTGACTAGTAGCCTGGTAGCCGACCGTGAACAGCGACTGCAGAGTGGTGGGGTGACTGGTAGCCTAGTAGCCCACCGTGAACAGCGGCTGCAGAGTTGTGTGGTGACTAGTAGCCTGGTAGCCCACCGTGAACAGCGGCTGCAGAGTGGTGTGGTGACTAGTAGCCTGGTAGCCCACCGTGAACAGCGGCTGTAGAATGGTGTGGTGACTAGTAGCCTGGTACCCAACCGCGAACAGCGGCTGCAGAGTGGTGTGGTGACGAGTAGCCTGGTAGCCCACCGTAGACAGCGGCTGCAGAGTGGTGTGGTGACTAGTAATCTGGTAGCACACCGAGAACAGCGGCTGCAGAGTGGTGTGGTGACTAGTAGCCTGGTAGCCCACCGTGAACAGCGGCTGCAGAGTGGTGTGGTGGCTGGTAGCCTAGTAGCCCATCATGAACAACGGCTGCAGAATGGTGTGGTGACTGGTAGCCTGGTAGCCCACCGTGAACAGCGGCTGCAGAGTGGTGTGGTGACCAGTAGCCTGGTAGCCCACCGTGAGCAGCGTCTGTAGAGTGGTGTGGTGACTAGTAGCCTGGTAGCCCACCGTCAACAGCGGCTGCAGAGTGGTGTAGTGTCTAGTAGCCTGGTAGCCCACCGTGAACAGCGGCTGCAGAGTGGTGTGGTGACTAGTAGCCTGGTAGCCCACCATGTACAGCGGCTGCAGAGTGGTGTGGTGACTAGTAGCCTGGTAGCCCACCGTGAACAGCTGCTGCAGAGTGGTTTAGTGAGTAGTAGCCTGGTAGCCCACCGTGAACACCGGCTGCAGAGTGGTGTGGTGACTAGTAGCCTGGTAGGTCACCGTAAACAGCGGCTACAGAGTGGTGTGGTAACTAGTAGCCCGGAAGCCCACCGTGAACAGCGGCTGCAGAGTGGTGTGGTGACTGGTAGCCTAGTAGCCCATCATGAACAACGGCTGCAGAATGGTGTGGTGACTGGTAGCCTGGTAGCCCACCGTGAACAGCGGCTTTAGAGTGGTGTGGTGACTAGTAGCCTGGTAGCCCACCGTGAACAGCTGCTGCAGAGTGGTTTAGTGAGTAGTAGCCTGGTAGCCCACCGTGAACACCGGCTGCAGAGTGGTGTGGTAACTAGTAGCCTGGTAGGTCACCGTAAACAGCGGCTACAGAGTGGTGTGGTAACTAGTAGCGTGGAAGCCTACCGTGAACAGCGGCTGAAGTGTGGTGTAGTGACTAGTAGCCTAGTAGCCCACCGTGAACAGCGGCTGCAGAGTGGTGTGGTGACTGGTAGCCTAGTAGCCCATCGTGAACAACGGCTGCAGAGTGGTGTGGTGACTAGTAGCCTGGTAGCCCTCCGTGAACACCGGCTGTAGAGTGGTGTGGTGACTAGTAGCCTGGTAGGTCACCGTAAACAGCGGCTACAGAGTGGTGTGGTAACTAGTAGCCTGGTAGCCCACCGTGAACAGCGGCTGCAGAGTGGTGTGGTGACTGGTAGCCTGGTAGCCCACCGTGAACAGCGGCTGCAGAGTGGTGTGGTGACTAGTAGCCTGGTAGCCCACCGTGAGCAGCGTCTGCAGAGTGGTGTGGCGATTGGTGGCCTGGTAGCCCACCGTGAACAGCGGCTGCAGAGTGGTGTGGTGACTAGAAGCCTGGTAGCTCACCGTGAACAGCGGCTGCAGAGTAGTGTGGTGACTAGGAGCTTGGTAGCATACCGTGAACAGCGGCTGCAGAGTAGTGTGGTGACTTGTAGACTGGTACCCCACCGTGAACAGCGGCAGCAGAGTGGTGTGGTGACTAGTAGCCTGGTAACCCACCAGGAACAGCGGCTGCAGAGTGGTGTGGTGACTATTTGCCTGGTAGTCCACCGTGAACAACGGCTGCAGAGTGGTGCCAAGCTGATTGGCATAGATATGCAACGCCTGGAACGGCATGAGTGCTGGCGTTGAAGGATGCATGGGTGAAAGATGCTTAGTTGGATGTGTTTAACAATGGTTTGCAAGAATGGGAAATATGTGGGGCTCGAAATTGCCCTTATGAATCATGAGACTAACTTTAGAAATGCATTAATAAAATGACTGAACGGTTAAGCAGTAAGTTAGTAATACTTGAGTAATAGTTTATTTTAGAATTGAAGATTGATGAAATGAAACATTGAATTTATTACAATAATGATGAGCATAAACTGAAGACGATGAATTCGAAAGATGATCTCCTGCCACTTTCTCAACCTCCCGCTACGGCCAGTGCGTAGCTGACCGACGTGCTCTTCGGGACAAGTGAGGTGCAGGACCAATTGATCTTGTGTGGAATTTATTCATAAACATGAGACGTCGCGCGAAGGTGCAACGTGTTAATCGGTGTGCGACACGGACTTCAAATTCTTTGAACATAGTGAATTAATAGAAGGGGTTTGACGATGGGCGCTGCTATGTCATCATCGCTCGACTACATGAAATTGTGAGGGGGTTAATAGAAGGGGGTGGACGACGGGCGCTGCTAGGTCACTATCGCTCGGCTACGTGGTATCGTGAGGGGGTTAATAGGAGGGGTTTGACGACGGGCGCTGCTAGGTCACTATCGCTCGGCTACGTGAGATCGTGAGGGGGTTGATAGAAGGGGTTGACGACGGGCGCTGCTAGGTCACTATCGCTCGGCTACGTGAAATCGTGAGGGGGTTAATAGAAGGGGTTTGACGTCGGGCGCTGCTAGGTCACTATCGCTCGGCTACGTGAGATCGTGAGGGGGTTAATAGAAGGGGTTTGACGACGGGCGCTGCTAGGTTACTATCGCTCGGCTACGTGAGATCGTGAGAAGGTTGATAGAAGGGGTTTGACGACGGGTGCTGCTAGGTCACTATCGCTCGGCTACGCGAGACCGTGAGGGGTTAATAGTAGGGGTTTGACGACGGGCGCTGCTAGGTCACTATCGCTCGGCTACGTGATATCGTGAGGGGGTTAATAGGAGGGGTTTGACGACGGGCGCTGCTAGGTCACTATCGCTCGGCTACGTGAAGTCGTGAGGGGGTTAATAGAAGGGGTTTGACGACGGGCGCTTCTGGGTCACTATCGCTCGGCTACGCGAGACCGTGAGGGGGAATGCAAGAGATATGGACTCAATACACAGTTTCTTTGCACACCAATCACTGCACTGTATAAAGACATGGTAATTCCATGATAGCTGGAAATAAACGAAAAAATGCAGGTTAGGAAATCAAGCTCAAAACGCGTAATTTTAGTATTCGTTTGAAGGTATTTATGCCGCTACTCGTTTTTATATCTGTAGCGATCATATTCAAAGTTTTAGAAAAATAACATAGAGTTGACACGGTAAATTGCAAAGAGGAAGTAAATTACTTTTCAAGAATTCATGCACGTAGGGGTTCAAACAAAATTATTTTTATACTCTTATAAGTAGCTGACCGCCAGAAGCCTGATCGATCCTATGTAAACGAATTTTGAGCCCATTCGCAACACGGTCATGTACGTGCTCCGTTGTACCAAGAAGAAATATCCCAATGTTTTCGGTAACTGTCAGTCTCAGGAGGGTACTGTTTGTGTGTGGCTACCCACGATTGGTTTTGCAAGTCACGGCAGTCAACAATAACGCAACTTCACTGACAACAACCGTCGAGCTCTTGATGAGCCGATCAGTAAACAGATTAGCTGCTTTTTTTGAAGACGAATGGCCATAATTCACAGCAGCTCACCCAATGTTTCAATACTAGTCTTCATTGAGACATATTTTCCCCTCATGAGGAATAATATTGCCAGACATTTTGGATCACTTGCCCGTCTTTTTAATAAAAAGGAAACGGTTTGCTAATAAGTCCCATGTTGGAAATTTTATATATAAATCACTAAAATACCGCAATATTAACGAGGAATCTTTGAAAGCAATGTAATTTAACTTGAGTAATCATAATTTTCAAAACGTTATGGATGACAGCAATCTTGACGATGCCATTAAAAACCTCTCTGATGTACTATACTGAACTTACAATAATTGCTGTCCTATCAAATAGAAACTTTGTCTCTAAAATCTGAGCAGAAACCATGGATAACATCTGCTATTTATTTCAAATATTAAGAATAGAGAAGCATATCATATATTATACATGCAAAATAAATACCCTGAACGAGAGTTTAAAATGTTTAGTAATTATGTTCCACATCAAATAAGAGTATCTAAAACAACAATATTTCAGAGATAGATTCAACAACTTCAAAGGTTACACGAAAGCAACCTGGAATCTAATTAACAAAATTCTCCACCCATCAGGCTCAAGAAAGACGCTATCAAAACATTTGTGCACAATGACATTAGATACGCAAACGATGTTGATTTTTTTGTTATTATTGGTAAGTCCATTGCTGAAGCTTGCAACGCTAGCCCTTTTAATCCATTACATTACATGGAAGGTGATTACCTTAATTCGTTCTTTCTTAAAGCTATAACACCCCAAGATGTAGGGAATTCTATTATGTCCCTTAGGAACAAGAAGCATGATATAAACTCGGTACCTGTTAAAGTTATGAAATTCGTGTGTGATATTGCCTCCTGTTTTAGCAAAAAATAAAAAATAAAACAGATCATTCGAATCCGATATGTTTCCTCAGTCTCTTAAAATTGCGAGAGTCATCCCAATTCCCGAAAACTTGTGAAGCAGAGAATATAAGTAACTAAAGACCTATTTCAATATTGCCGATGTTAGTAAAATATTCGAAAAAATAGCGTACAAACAACTGTATAATTATTTAGAGCAACGAGACATTCTTTATCGTGGTCAACATAGGTTTCTGAGCAAAAAATCATCAGTGCAAGCAATATTAGACCAAATGATTTTTTTGTATAAAAATTTAGATTCAAGTCAGGTTGTACTAACCATATTTTTAGATCTTCGGAAGGCATCTGATAGCGTTGATCCTAAAATTTTACTAGCCAAGTTGCGCTTCTAAGGAGTACGTGGACTAGCATTGGACTGGTTTCGGTCGTACCTTTTCAATAGACAACAATACACTGTAATAAATGACTGTAAATCCAATCTTCTCAATATTAGTCATGGCGTTCCTCAAGGCTCAATTTTAGGGCCACTATTGTTTCTAATCTTTATAAATGATCTTCCAAATTCCTCAAATGTATTCAAATGCATCCTATTTGCTGACTATAGTTCCTTGTCAGCCTCATCTTCAAAAGCGGATAGGGACATCGCGATCAAAGTAAACAATGAATTAATATCTGAAAGATATGGCTCGACACAAATAAAATTTGCACGAATATTGATAAAACAAAATATACTACATTCTCATACAAACGTAACATTGATATCCCTTCGTTAAAAATGGAAAATGCTAATATTAGTGAAGTGAATCACATCCAGTTTCTCTGCATGAATCTCGGCCGTCCTCTTAAATTCAAATATCATGTCGATTATATTTCAACTAAACTAAGCAAATCAATTGGTGTCATGTATAAGTTAAAATATTTTCTTCTTATAGATGTTCTAATTTTTTTTTCCCCTAGTTCAACCCTATTTCTATTATGGAATTGAAGCTGGGTTTGCAAGCTATAAAAGTTCAACGTATGAAAGGGTAGTCATGCAAAAGAAAGCATGTAGAGCCATGAAATTAACAACCTCCCTTATACAGGACACACAAGTAGTTATTTCAAATCGATGAATTTCCTTAAAATTGAGGATCTCTATAGCTTCCAAATACTTGTCTATATGTATAAAACTTTTCATCTTAACCACGATAGGAATCGCCTCGAACATTTACTGTACCAGTCTGATGTACATTTGCACTCAACAAGAAATCGAGTCATCCAATATAACAAGGTTAATAAAGCCAAATCACAATTCTCCATTATCTATAACAAGGGTGTCAAATTGTGAAATTCCATTCCAAATATAATCAAAGCTTCAACTTCATTATTAACTTTGACATCCAAACTCAATCAATATTTTGTTTCCCATTACTAATAAAGTTGTCTAAGTTTTGTTTGTCATATTCATTTTGAGAATTGTTATCTTTAATTTCAGTTTTTATTTAATATTATGCTGGTTTCAAATATCTTTCAGGATTTTTGGACATACTACTTAAGATAGGAAAATATTAGAATAGATTTAGGCTTGGCTAGGTTGCCCTTAAAGAATTTTGCTTCTCCGGGCCCACATTCTGTTTCCGTGTATATATTAAAAAAAATCTTATTAAACATATAATCAGGTTTATATTGTGCTCGGTTTATGTTCATTTGTAATACAAAAATTGTAAACAGATGTGGTAATAAAGTGTTTAAAGTGTTTCAAGTGTTTACTGCTACTCCTTCTTATATGCATTGATCAAATCCCAAGTTTTAGCATCTCTGAACAAAAAAAAGCGCTGGGATTGTGTTGGTGTGACCCGATGAATTTGCAAATCTGAATAGTTCTGAAGATTATATATAGTGTTATTTCCGAAGAGATAATCGTCATCAACGTAAGTTGAATCATTCAAAGTCTTGTTAACAAACATTGCAGCGGAAAGAGATAATGAAGAATATTCAATGGACAAAAGAGTGGTAGAGTGTGATAACGTCTGTTAGCATGTGATAGTGTTGTAATGACACGCTGTTAACTAAGGATGATAGGAATCAGATTTGTTTTGTAGGTAGGAGTATGCACGTTGATACAGTGTGCCAGAGAGGAATGTATTATGCTACAATAAAACAATCGTTTTGTCAAAGTCGTGAGGCAATTTTGATTTTTTGCAAGATTCCTTACGGTTTGGATAATTTCGCAGTAACAAAAGAGAGGTGATCTTTTCAGTGAAGTCTCCTGTCTGCTATTTCACTGTGAAACTTTCTTTTACTACGTTTCCAAATGATTGAACCTTCAGTTCGACTAGCTAGTACGTTAGGAATTGGTTACTTATCCCTGAAAAATATCAGAATCTGGGTGTTGTCGATATTTGGCATCAACATGTTAGATGTGAATCAGTTTGAAATGTGAACCGATTGATTATTCATAGCTATCGGCAATAATATCATTCAGAATTTGACAGTCTAGTTCACTGCAGTATAATGGGCGAAAAGGACAAAGAATAACCTGTCGCTAGTCTTTCCAATGTCATTAATGTTGATAAGGAGGAGCAAAGGTCTACGGATTGACCCTTGCGTATCCAGTATAATGCGTACCAGCCGAAGATTGTTTAATCCAATTTATTGCTTCATATCAAGAAATTTCCATTATTCCAGCGTGCGTCAATTGAACCAACTCCACAATCCCGCAATTACGCCAATAAAATTTCATGGTTAGCAGAGTCGAAAGCTTTGCTGAGGTCCATAAACGTTACAACTCTGACTTCCAATGTATCGAACCCCACAACAATATCTTCAGTGAAGTTTAACAACGCATGTTCGGTGATCTTGAAGTTCATTGTTTGGCCAGGTGAGGTGATGGGTACAAAGTGATTATACAATCAAGCATTAATGACCTTTTTGAAAAACTTCGTTTAAGAAGGAAATGACTGATTTTGGGCGAAAATACGTTACCTGTTTCGCTTTTCTTTATAAATAAATTGAACTAATTTTACCGATTTTGAGTGCATATGAAATGAATAATGATTAACAAATTAGTTATAGCTAAAGAGCTGCAATTGTCCCAGAGATGGTTTTAATTGTATTTGTTGGGAAACAGCCAGAGCTGTTTCTTTTTTCGAATCGTCTATGATTTTTTTCCTATTTTTTTCTGCTGTACGAGGTTAAGGATTGGCCTGTTATGGTCAGACGGTAGTTTGCGGCTGATCATAGTTTCACCTCGAATATTGTTGCGTAGCCAGAACTTTTCCAATGAGGAAGGGGGGGATTTCGTAGGGAACGATATTTTTTTTTCGATAAAATATTTATATAGCCCGACTCAGCATTTTCCTCAATGTATTTCGTCACATTTACTGACCTCAAGTGGAAGAGGGGTAGGCGACCGCCCCCGATACCCCACCCGCCCTGAGTACGCCCTTAGTGTTTTTCTTCGATCTAGTATCAGATACTTGTACATTGATTTTTTTGTCTATACAATTCCGGGTATTATTGGGGTTTCAGCTGAAATATATAAAAAAAATATTGAATCTCGACTACTTTGATGTTTTTTATGCAATCGCACAGATTTAGGACTACAGCGTCGAGCGCAGGACCATTGAACCAATTCATAATGAACCTGGCGCTTTTTCGATCACACCTATCAGAAACGGTATCTTCTCTTCCCCAAGGTGCTGTTGATACGCGCCCTGTACAGCTATTGCAGTGACTAAACTAAGAAGCATTACTTCACCCCCAGCACCAGCTGATGCGGCGCTGTAACGTCTTCTCAAACCCCCCTATTCACACCAAGAGGACTTCGACGCTGGATCTGAGAGATCTTCCACCTCCATTGCCAAAGCGATCGTACTGAACGCAAAGTGCTGCCCGATTTTTTTTTTTTAAACTGCGGTGAACACTCAATCGCACGCCCCTTTTTTCGTCGATGTTATGAGCTCCCCATGAAGGTTTGAAACAGACCTCATATTGAGTTAGGATTTGGATTACTGACAATTCAGTCTTATGATTAGTTGAATTCATTGTGAATTAGATAATAATGAATGATATCATAAATCGCGCTGAGGGATATAGTTAAGAACGATAATTTCTGGAAATGAAAACGGATTGATTCCAGTCACTCTGCAGACCCTTAGCCGCGGCGCAGCGCGAAACTGGTCATAAGGCTCTTTGTGTAGGAGGTAAGTTGGCATCAATTTTTGACTCCATGATAAAGAGAAGATTGAAATGCATTTTGTCCTGAAGACTATTTATACCGTGTGGAGGCCGCTATCACTTTAGGTAATTACATAAGAGATTGAAGGTGGACACATGCAATGGCTATTGACTCACACTGATTGTTCAACATGCAGATTAATAGCAGGGGAAAGTGAACATGTGCAAGAAAAGACAGGCATAGTGGAACATGTTATATCTACATGATGTTCAGAAAAGACTCAACGATTAACTCCGGACGTAGTAAATATTGAACATTTTTGAGCCCCCAAAAATATCACAATGACCAAGGTAGTGAAATTCATTGCATAGAATGCATAGAACACTAGAACGTGAACGTCGGTAGTGAGATTTCTGATGATGAGTGAATTGATTTTATTCTGATATCTACATGTATTGTAAAAATAGGATTACGTAAGGCAAGTAAAAATATAAATACAAACAATAGAGAAGCCCTAGCGAGACTTATACTGAGAACGGAGGGGTGCTCTGTACTGCTGCCTAACTCGGTGAACGGTTAAACGCAGATAAGTTACACACGGTCTGCGTGATGCGTAGGAAGTGAATTGAGTAGTAATACTCCATGATAGTCAAAATATGGAGCTAGATCGTCCGCCCATCTTATTCGGCCAGCTATCGTGCTGCCAGAATAACGGCGGAGTTGTTGACGCGTAGAGCGTGGCACGACGCTGGTTTATCGGTATGGAGGCCAAGCTACGTGATGAAGACGAGTAGGAGCAGCGGTGCAGTGCTTGGTAGTACAAGGCGGAGTTGTTGACGCGCGGAGCGTGGCACGACGCTGGTTTATCGGTATGGAGGCCAAGCTACGTGATGAAGACGAGTATGCGCAGCGGTGCAGTGCTTGGCAGTGCAAGGCGGTGTTGTTGACGCACGGAGCGTTGCACGACGCTGGTTTATCGGTATGGAGGCCGAGCTACGTGATGAAGAGGAGAAGGCGCAGCAGTGCAGTGCTTGGGAGTGCAAGGCGGTGTTGGAGTGGGTGAAGTGTTGTGACCATTGAGGTGAAAAGTACTGGGGCAAGTGTGATCAACTCAGCGATTCAGCTAATGGAATCGCAGGGCAGGGCTGAACATGGATACATTGCAGCCGTAAAATTTGATGGTTATGACGGCTGTGTAGAATGGATGGTGAGCAGCTGGAGTTTTGCACAGATGGTTGGTGATCAGCTTGAGTTTTGAGGAGTTGATTGGTGAGTGGCCTGAGTTTTACATAGTTGGTTGGTGAGTGACCTGAGTTTGGCAAAGTTTGCTTGGTGAGTGGCTTGAGTTTTCTAGAAATACAGGGTCTTTTGAAAAATGTCATGTATCTGCTGATGGCGTAGGTTATGAGTTCATCTCTTTTGGAACGGCATGCCGCAGGGAAGAGTAGATGTTTGCATTTCACTTGTACTGGCCCTCTCGACTGTGTGGCCGAGCCTGCTCAAAAGGTCGGCAGCGGTGAGCTGCTGGATACGTGGCTTCCGTCCACTGCTGCAGTGGGAGCAGTGAAATGGCGCTGAAGCGAGCCATAAACAAGCCATACAATACACCCTTAGTTGCGCAATGAAAGATGAGGATAGCGCAATCACGAACAAATGAGTGTCAACGCTGTATAAAAATACCAAAATATCAGGATACGGTTGTCAATTAATCCCAAACTTGGTTCATAAGATGGTATATAATTTTACACTTGCACGAGTGCACAGAATTAAATAGTGAATAAATAAAATATGACCCACTCCTCCTTAAGGAACATGAAATACATGAGTATTGAATGCCGATGCATTGAAGGCAAAATAGTAACAGAAGAAATGCATAGGACCAAACCCTTGGCCTCACGTAAACTCAACATAGAGAGCAGAGCTTAGATTATAGGTGTGGGATCAGGCAGTCGGCTTACAGTGCAGGTATTGACGGACTATACAGCACGAAGTGAACACGTAGTCATCTCTGGAACAGTGACTCGAAATATGACGGGATGACGTGGCTTGATGTTAACAGGAACGCTACGCTTGAATAAATGTAAATCTTGAATATATGATGCTGGATATTCGAGAAAAGTAATTGCTATGTCATGACTGGTGAGAAGGTAAGATAGGATGTAAAAGGTTTTTGGAGAGGTCTTGGTGGAAGTGATGAATCGAGGCTAGGGCCAGAAATCGGCAGCTGTGATTCTTACCTCTTGACGTGCGGCTTACCATATGAGATGACATGATGAAGCATGAATATGCAATTATAGACATGATAACGCTCTACGCCTCGTGCAGAACAGATAGTATGATATGTAAAATATTTTGTAATATTGAACTAAGCCACTCAGATTATCCCAACCAGGGTCCAAGAGAACAGCTAAGCAGAAGACATGCAGGTCCAATGAGGTCAGGCAGACACACTGAGCCTTATCATCAAACAGCTCTACTGAGGTCTGGTGCAGGTCCAATGAGGTCAGGCAACACACTGAGCCTTATCATCAAACAGCTCTACTGAGGTCTGGTGCAGGTCCAATGAGGTCAGGCAGACACACTGAGCCTTATCATCAAACAGCTCCACTGAGGTCTGGTACAGCGTAATGCAGCTTCAATGAGCTCATACAGGAATCAGAGCCCTGATGAGCCCCTGGCAACGATCAGTTTTAACGAATTCGAGCACTGCCGCAGGCAGCCCCAAAGAGCCCAAGCAGGTAACAGCTCCACGGAAACAAAAGCGCAGCCTCCGCTTCACCAGATTCATGCATATGCCGCCTGAACGCTGCATAGCAAGTATAGCCGCACTACATTCGACGGCACGACAAACAGTGTGGCCGGGCATCAAACTATCTTGGAATACAGCGGGTGGAATTCCATCTTGCGGCCCAGGAAGAGGAGAAGAGCGGGAGAATTAAGACAAGCAGTTAAAGGCAGGAGAGAGAAAAAGAAGACAAACTGGGAAGGGAAGGACGGCGAGAGAAGTAAGACAAGCAGGGAAGGGAAGAAGTGCGGGAGAAGGAAAACAAGCAGGTAAGGGAAAGAGAGTGGGAGAAGAAAGACAAGCAGGGAAGAGAGGAGGGCGGGAGAAGGAATACAAGCAGGGAAGGAAAGGAGGGCGGGAGACGAAAGACAAGCAAGGAAGGGAAGGAAGGCGAGAGAGGAAGACAACAGGGCGGGGAAGGAGGTCGGAAAAGCAAGACAAGCAGGGAAGGGAAGGATGGTGGGAGAAGGTAAACAAGCAGGGTAGGGAAGAAAGGGGGGGGAGTTAGACAAGCAGGGACGTAAAGGAGGGCGAGAGAAGGTTGACAAACATGGAAGGGAAGGAGGGCGGGAAAGAGAAGACAAACAGGGAAGGAAAGGAGAGCGGGAGAAGGAAGACAAGCAAGGAAATAAAGGATGACGGGAGAAGGAAGAAAAACAGGTAAGGGAAGAAGGGCGGGAAAAGGAAGACAAGAAGGGAAGGAAAAGACGGCAGGAGAAAGAAGACAAGCAGGAAAGGGAAGGAGGGCGGGAGAAGGAAGACAAGCAGGGAAGTAAAGGAGGGCGGGAGAAGGAAGGCAAACAGGGAAGGGAAGGAAGGTGGGAGGAAGAAGACAAGCAGGGAAGAAAAGGAGGGCGGGAGAAGAAAGTCAAGCTGGGAAAGGAAGGAGGGCGGGAGAGGGAAGACAATCAGGGAAGGAAAGGAGGGTGGGCAAAGGAAGACAAACAAAGAAAAAGAGGAGGGCAGGAGAAAGAAGACAAACAGTGAAGGAAAGGAGAACGGGAGGAGGAAGACAAGCAGGGAAACGGAAGAGAGCGGGAAAAGGAAGACGAGCAGTGAAGGGAAGGAGGGCGGAAGGTGGAGAACAAGCAGGGAAGAAAAGGAGGGCGGGAGAAGAAAGACAAGCTGGGGAAGGAAGGAGAGCGGGAGAGGGAAGACAAGCTGGGAAGGGAAGGAGTGCGGGAAAAGGAAGACAAGCAGGGAAGTAGAGGAGGACGGGAGAAGGAAGACAAACAGGGAAGGAAAGGAGGGTGGGAAAGAAAAGACAAGCAGGGAAGGAAAGGAGAGCGGGAGAAGGAATACAAGCAGGGAAAGAAAGGATGGCGGGAGAAGGAAGAAAAACAGGTAAGAGAAGGAGGGCGGGAAAAGGAAGACAAGAAGGGAAGGAAAAAACGGCAGGAGAAAGAAGACAAGCAGGAAAGGGAAGGAGGGCGGGAGAAGGAAGACAAGCAGGGAAGTAAAGGAGAGCGGGAGAAGGAAGGCAAACAGGGAAGGGAAGGAAGGCGGGAGGAAGAAGACAAACAGGGAAGAAAAGGAGGGCGGGAGAAGAAATTCAAGCTGGGAAAGGAAGGAGGGCGGGAGAGGGAAGACAATCAGGGAAGGAAAGGAGAGCGGGAGAGGGAAGACAAGCTGGGAAGGGAAGGAGTGTGGGAAAAGGAAGACAAGCAGGGAAGTAGAGGAGGACGGGAGAAGGAAGACAAACAGGGAAGGAAAGGAGGGCGGGCAAAGGAAGACAAGCAGGGAAAAAGAGGCGGGCGGGAGAAGGAAGACAAACAGGGAAGGAAAGGAGAACGGGAGAAGGAAGACAAGCAGGAAAGAGGAGGAGAGCGGGAGAAGAAAGACAAGCTGGGAAGAGAAGGAGGGCGGGAAAGAGAAGACAAGCAGGGAAGGAAAGGAGAGCGGGAGAAGGAAGACAAGCAAGGAAAGAAAGGATGGCGGAAGAAGGAAGAAAAACAGGTAAGGGAAGGAGGGCGGGAAAAGGAAGACAAGAAGGGAAGGAAAAAAAGGCAGGAGAAAGAAGGCAAGCAGGAAAGGGAAGGAGGGCGTGAGAAGGAAGACAAGCAGGGAAGTAAAGGAGGGCGGGAGAAGGGAGGCAAACAGGGAAGGGAAGGAAGGTGGGAGGAAGAAGACAAGCAGGGAAGAAAAGGAGGGCGGGAGAAGAAAGTCAAGCTGGGAAAGGAAGGAGGGCGGGAGAGGGAAGACAAGCAGGGAAGGAAAGGAGAGCGGGAGAGGGAAGACAAGCTGGGAAGGGAAGGAGTGTGGGAAAAGGAAGACAAGCAGGGAAGTAGAGGAGGACGGGAGAAGGAAGACAAACAGGGAAGGAAAGGAGGGCGGGCAAAGGGAGACGAGCAGGGAAAAAGAGGCGGGCGGGAGAAAGAAGACAAACAGGGAAGGAAAGGAGAACGGGAGAAGGAAGACAAGCAGGGAAGAGGAGGAGAGCGGGAGAAGAAAGACAAGCTGGGAAGAGAAGGAGGGTGGAAGGTGAAAGACAAGCAAGGAAGGAAAAGAGGGCGGGAGAAGAAAGACAAGCTGGGAAAAGAAGAATGACGGAAGAGGGAAGAAAGCAGGGAAGGGAAGGAGAGCCGGAGAAGGAAGACACACAGGGAAGGGAAGGAGTGCGGAAAAAGAAGACAAGCTGGGAAGCGAAACAGCCCGGAATAAGGATTAAGAACAGGGAAGGGAGCTAACGCGGGCCTAGGAGGAAGGAACTAATGGGAAAAGAGAGCGAGGAAGGAAATTACAGCAGGAAAGAGAAGACAGCGAAGAAAGGAAGAAACGCAGGAAAGAAGAGGGGAGCGGGGAAAGGAGCGAGAGACTAAAGGAGAGAGGGAAAGTTTAAGAGAGCGAGTAACGGAAGAAAAGACGGGAAGCGAAGAAAAGCGAGGATGGGGAGAAAAAGAGCGGGAGAGCAAAAAAAGAGCGGACACTCGAGGAAGGACAGCGAAGAAGGAATGGTGAGCGGGGCCCGGGGATCTGGTAAAGAAAAGAATGCATAGATTGGGAAGATGATAGAGGAAGGAAGGAGATTGGGGTAGTAAAGAAACGTGGGCTGGCAAGGGAAGAGGGCGGGAAGAGAAGGAGAGCTGGGAACGAGGAAGATCGGGAAGGGAAGGAGAGTGGGAAGGAAATTTGAAGTGGGACCTGTAGGTAAGAGAATCGAGGGAGGGACGGAGAGCGGTGAGGGACGAAGTTGAAGAGTGGAGGAGGGAAGAAGAGCGGTGGAGGGAAAGAGCTCGGTAGGGAAGGTGAGCAGAGTAGAAAGGAGACCGTGGACGGAAAGGCAAGCGGGGGAAGGAAGGAGAGCTGGGAATGAAAGGAGTGATTAGGAGGGAACAAGATCGGGGGAGGGAAGAAGTATATGACAGGAAACGAAAGCAGGTAAGAAGGAGAGCCGGAGAGGGAAGCAAAGGAGAGCGGGGGGGGGAAGGGAAGCGGGACAGGGAAGGAAAGTTGGGACGGATGAGAGTACGAGGATGGGAAGGAAAGTGACGAGGGAAATGAGAATGTGGAGGAGGAGAGAGGGGTCGGAGGAGGGCAGCACCTTGAGATCGGACATCTGGGTAAGGAAGGTGGGTGACGGAGGAATGGAGTGTGGGGAAAAGGAGTGGGATTGAGAAGGAGAGGGACAGAGAAGGAGGCCGCAGACACCAACAGACCGCCCTTCAGAGGGGCCCCACGTAACGCTCTCACCGGAGTCCAACACCGAAACGGAAACAGGGCGTTGGGGCGAGGGCTCAGGTGCATAGTCACATTTTGAGAAAAATATCAAACTGCCTCTCAAGACTAGGAGCTAGACCATGAGCTTAGAATGGGGGCTCGACCGTGAACTTAGCACGAGAGCTCGACCATGAGCTTAGAATAGGAGCTCGACCATGTTCCTAGAATGAGAGCTCGACTATGATCTGAGACAGGGAGTCGTAGCTAGACCATTAGCTTACAATCGAAGCTAGAGCGCCAGCTTAGACTGGGAGCTCGACCATGAGCTCAGAACGGAAGCTAGACCATGTTCTTAGAATGGATGCTCGACCATGAGCTTATAATGGAAGCTCGACCATGAGCTTAGAATAGCAGTAGAGTATATACCACCAAGACGAGGATGTGAGGGAATTAGATAGGGATAAATAGGGGTGGGCGGGGTAGGGCGCGATGCATGCACCTTGACTCAAGCGCCCGTATGGGGGTTCGCGCAAAAACGGGGAGCGGGGGCGGAGGGTACCGGAACTGGTTTGGTGCCCAAGTCAGCGTACGGACGGGGGGAGGGGGGGAGACCGGAAGGGGAACGGAAGGGGAAACGGCGGATGGAAGCAGGCTTGCGGCCTTGATGGACAGTTTTTATGTTTAAAATATTGTAATTTTCAGTGTATTTATGATCTTCATTGTATTTATATATGTTTTTTCCTCCTTTAAATGGTTCTATTTGGGTATAATTGGTCCCTAACTATTGCTCGTTATATATATTTATTCGGTTCTGGTAGGATTAGTGTTATTCCAAATTTCTGCTGGGGCGGGGCGTAGGGATCCCCTAAGCAAAAAGTTGGATGCGCTCCTGGAAAATTATGTGAGTTTGCTCTTACCTGTTCCTTGTCTTTTAAATTTGTTTCCGTGGCACGTTTGCTACGTTGTGAGTGTATCTATCGTTATATATTTATGTATGGATTATGATTGTATATTTTTTATGTGGACATATACGTGTGTTTTCTGATCTAGTTGGGGTATAATGGAATCAATCGATGCTTGATTGGTGGATTCGTAGCGGTGGGGGCTTGGGATATTTTTGTATGTTTTGTTCATTGATCACTATACATTCTTATATAGGATTAGTGTGGTAGACATGTCTGATAACTCAATTTGCAGCCTTAGTGTGCGAACGGCACTGTTTGTACCAGCCTGAAGGTAGGATTGTGTTTTTCCATCTATTTATAATATATGTTTATATTATCTATATGAATAGTATGGATTATTAGTATGATTATTGGCGAGATGAAGTATGTATTGTGGGATGATGTTGTTTCTTCGTTACGAGATTCTTTCTACCCCATATTGCATTACCCAGTTTTGAAACATTTATATCAGTGTTCCATTGACGCGGTGTTTCCATTGCGAGAGTACCTGAACGATATGGATTTACTGTAAGTTAAAATATTATGTTATGTATCCTTGATAATGATCGATTGATTTATGATGAATTTGCGCTGTTTTTGAAATTTCGATCAGTTAACTCATACAGTTTTAGGCATTTTAGGGTATTTTAGGCTTGCAGCTTCCACATTATTTCAGGCATAATGAGATCGATGGTTGCATCATTGTAGTAGTTTTATATGTATATATGACACATCTGTTACGATTCAGCCGTAGTTACTTTAGTTAAAGAGATGTTAATTTATCTCTGTTTTTGGACGGAAGTGGTGGCTATTTTCATTGTATTTTTGAATGTAATATACCGTATTTACTATAGGTTTCAGTTACGTCGCCTGCATGTCTTGGTATCTTATTCACATTTCTTGTTTGTTTGGTTAAATGATAGTTCATTCTCATTCATCGCGTTTTTAATGTTATTTTGGGTATGGTGGAGAATTAATCTTCTTGCTTTGTTTTATCTCGTGAGTTTTAGTAGGGGTCTTTCAGTTTAGTAGGTTCTCTGTTGAATTTCCATCTTCAATGCAATCTATTGGTTTTATATACAATTTAGAATAGATTACGTATGTATCTGCTATGTAGAACAATAGTTCAGGTCTAATTTAGTTGCATATTGTTAATTTTTAGTGTTCTAGATATCTTCTTTCATCCTGATACAATATTTGACGTAGTTATTATAGATGTAGAACAGACGATTTGTTACAAGCTTAGTCTTGCTGTTAGGGTATTGTATATTTATTGTACGACTATTCTTCAATATTTAGAAGGAGTTAGAGAGTCGTTTAGGCAGAAGCTAATTCTGTTTATGCTTGTTTGTGTAAATGGACCGATTTATTAGGATGGATACCATAATGTAGTACAATTTTATTGTCGGTTACAGTAGAGTAGAGAATCTTATTTAGCTATATA
>SDVV010004778.1:0-19858 GCA_016164225.1 Gammarus roeselii
ATATATATGAACAAACTGTTTATATAACCTAATAACATATGAATGCCTTATGAAAATCTGAAAGCTGTCCGTCCGTCCGTCCGTCCGAATGAGACACCCATTAGCCGCCTGCCTGACTCCGGCCGTCCGTGAAAATATGGGGCGCAAACTCCCTAGACTGAAAAGTAACTATATTTATCCCTGTCTCATTCTTCCGCATTTGCGTTTTCACACATATATACACTACTACTGTGAAAGATGACATCTTTCAGGTGTCGCTCTTCAACAGCATACACGAGCGTGCACATACAAGAGCATTGTCCGTCATGGAATATGACATCACAAGATTTGTAACACGAATCACACGTTATAAGTTATTCTTCAAATCTTCCAGTGTCCAGCTTATTTAGTAAACTCTTTTATTTATAAATATTCAAAGTAAACAGTTTGGAACAATTTGGTTCGATGGTCTTGCTAACCAGGATAGTGCAGCTCGACGGGAGCACTGCATGAAACGTTTGTCAATAACATCTCCCGTTGAGCTGATCTTATTTTGCCACTCCTTGAGTGTTTTATCCTCCGGCTGGTGTTGGTCAGACCCTCTTTTTAACGCCCCGGGAATGTGCTATAGATGTCGAGACTACTCCACCGGGAAAGGGCAGTAGTGGTGCCTATTTCCTTTCGTTTTTACTCACATTAAACCCTTCAAGCACGTCGTTGAATCGAATTCCAGCTAAAGTTACTGTTTCATGTACGACAAACATTTCGAAGGGAGGTTATTCTCGTGCATCGTACTTCGCTATCGTCGTCATTGCAATATCGAGTAATAAGTCAACCTAAAAAATACAGAGTGAGTTTTGTAAATACCGATTTGGTCAATGAATAAAATGGTGATCCTGTACAGGACTTCTTCTTAGGCTGGAAACTGTACAAATTAAGTTATTTATAAGTCTTCATGGAAAAAATAAAATCATGAACATTCAAGTTGGTGGATGAAAAAGTAGCATCGTGGTTGGAAGGGCACAAAAACGAGTTGCGTCGGTGGTGAGCAGCTGGATGCGTAAGACTAGTATAAAGTGTCCGTAAACGCAATTCGAGGCAGTTTTATCATCAGGCGTATGGAGGGGCGACCATGAGGCGACCATAAATTTTGGGTAGGGGGAGATCAAGGCAGTTTTATCCGCTTGCGTATAGAGATGCGACTATGGGGCAACCATGAGGGTCGGAACCAATTTTGACCGAATTAGTGGAGGAATAAGATAGAGGTTAATTAGCGGTGGGGCAGTGAATGGAGTCAGCCGCGCAAAACGTGCAATCTAGAGTCAGTGGCGTAAGACGGGTAGGAACCGGTTTGGTGCGTGAGTCAGCTAAGCGGTTACTCATTCGGATAGATGGATAACTTATATATGTTAATAGTTTGTTAATAGGTTATATATTTTTATTTACACATAGGTATTCGCATTTCATTGCTGGGCATACTGAATTGCATTTTTGTTGCATGTCATGTTGCATATAGGCATTTTCAATACTTGTCATCTGAATGTTTAGCATATTGATAACATACATTTAAAATATAATTTTTATTGATAATAATTATAGCATTTGAATAATAATTTTACATGCAGTATTAGGGGTTGAAACTCCACACAGTTCCCGTTTGCACGAATGTTGATTTTCCGGACACGTTCATGAAGAATTTTTTAAGCTTGGTATCATTTCTACGTCGCTCGATATTGATCAATTTACACGTGGCATAGACTCAATTACTTTATTGTTATTTTCTGCGTTTGTTTTTATCAGTACCCCTTCGCTCTGTTCTACTTACTCCTGCAGAAACTCATTTATTCATATTTTTATATTGCAAGCTGTCGCACACAGAGAAAAAGATGCCATTAAATAGGTAACTGAAACATTCCTTCACAGGAGAATCACCCAAGAGTATATTTGACTCCTTCGGAGGTTGTTAAATGGGGTGCCAGCCTGATATTGACTTTTATTCAACGTTCTGTGTATTTACAGTCGTTTATTTCAAATGTATATAGTATTTACAGGTAGTTGACGAGTTGATGTTTGTATTTTGGGTTGATGCAGCAGCTCCGTTCGTTGATGCAGCAGCTCCTACCCCATAATGCATTATCAGGGTTTGAACCAGATATATCGGTGTTCCATTAACGCGGTGTTCCAATAGCGAGAGTACGTGAACGAAATGGATTTATTGTAATTCATTAGATTGTGTTATGTATTCTTAGTAATGATCGTTTGATTCATGTTGAGTTAGTAGCGTTTTTTGAATTTTGAATAGTTATTGCTTACAGTTATAGGACTTTTTAGGATATTTTAAGTTTGCATCGTACATGTAGTACATTATCTCAGGTATAATTGGTCGGTTATTGCATCATTTTGGTATTTTATTTTTATAGATAACATTCTGTAACGATTAAGTCGTGATTACTTTACTTAAAAAAATGTTAATTTACCCTGTTTTGGACTGAGTTGGAAAGTGTTTTCATTAGATTTTGTGTATGCTATAGCGTGTTCGTGTAGAAGTATTCCATATCATTTACTATAGGTTTCAGCGTATGTTGCTCGCATGTCCTGGTATCTTATTCACGTCAGTTGTTTGGTTGGTTACATGCTTTTTTTTCTCGTTCGTCACAGTTTTTAATGTATGTTTTGGAAATAGCAGAGAATTGATCGTCTTGCTTTGTTATAACTGGACAGTTTTAGTATATTTCTCTGGGTTTTGCATGTTCTCTGTAAAGTTTACATCTTCGATGCAAGGTATTGGATATTTCATTCAATATAGGGATATATTACGTTTGTATCTGCAATGTAGAACATAATTTCAGGTATAAATTAGTTACATGTTGTATATTTTTCGTGTTTTATATATCTTCTTTTATCCTGGTACAATGTTTGACGTGGTTATTATAGATATAAGAGAGTCCGTTTGTTACGAACTCGGTTTTGCTATTACTTTATTGTATGTTTATTATAGGACCATTCTTCAACATTTAGTAGGAGCTAGAGGTGTCCCATCGGCAAAAAGCTCGTTGTGTTATGCCTATTTGTGTAAGTAGACCGATTTACTAAGCTGGATACCCTAGTGTATAACATTTTTCAATGTTAATTAGAGCATAGAAGAGCATCTTATTTGGATATTTTTTATAGTTGTTGTTGTTGATGTTGTATGATTTTTCCCCCATGATCATAGGAATGTATGTTTAAGAGGTGTAAGTCCACCCTGCATCTTTGTGGAATTTTGTCATTGAACCCTAGCAAGTGTATAGTTTAACGTTTTAGAAGACGATTTACTAGATGGAAGGGTGCTGGTGTAGAGGTGGCTTACATTCTTTGGTTGTCATTTAGAGTTCATCCATGTTCAACGTGATTTTGTAAGTTCTTGTGGACCTCGATTTTAATTTCTGTGTGTTTGTTAGAGAGGTTTTCCGACATGCTGCTATTCGTTGTAGTGGTTTACTTAGGACGTCAGTGAACAGATCCCCTGATTTTTATGGCCACAAACTCCTTGAGACTCGACTCAGCCCAAATCTTGACCATTATACCTTTGTATAGATTCTTGGTTATGTCTAGGATGTGACTTTGCTCGACGTT
Source organism: Gammarus roeselii (assembly GCA_016164225.1). Lineage (NCBI taxonomy): Eukaryota > Metazoa > Arthropoda > Malacostraca > Amphipoda > Gammaridae > Gammarus > Gammarus roeselii. Next base: position 3,595 of record SDVV010004778.1, read on the forward strand.
GTTCAGAGACAATGGGTTAAACCGATGCATGGTATGTCTGAGGTATTGTACCGTGACTGGGTGTTACATCTAAATTTGTAATATATCAGTTGTAGTTTGCTGAGAAGCAACCTAGTGAAACATTGTGGAGTTCGTTGTTATGACACAGTGGGCTATGTTTTAATCTACCAGAGACATAATATCTTAGTTGGTTTTGTAATTTGTTATAGATTTGAATAGGTATCGTAAGGAAAGTAACATTATTCGCATTAACTCAGTGTTAAACGTCAGATATTTTCGGTATGGCAGTTATGTTAGAATATGATCGAAGTCATGAACCAGATCACGTGGGATATTGGAGTAGGATTTATTATCTGGGTGTGGTAGGATAAACCGTATATAATAGTTAATCATTGGCGGTTACGTCAGAGTATAGAATCTTATTTAGCTATTCTATAGTTGTTGTTGTATGTTTTGATTGGTTATAAGAGGAATAAATCTGTATTTGATATAAATTTGCCTAACTTTCATGGAATGTTGGGCACAAAATACGCTTAATTGGATGTAATTATCCAAAATATTGTTATGTTTTACCTCTCGACATTGGATTTGGGTCCGTTTCCATGTCGTCTTGTAGAGCTGATCTAGCGGATTTTTGTAGAGTTAGTGTTATAGATTTTTCAATAATTCAATGTACATCTCAATTATGTTATCAGCTCGTATGTCTTTACTAGATGCTTATTCCCGCAAGTCTTACTTATATAAATATTTGTGATACGTTGGCAGTTGTACACTTAGAAATTATTGATTAATTCAGGCTTCGTTATGAGATTGCGTTCCAATCCAGAATATCTGTTTTATTTGAGCGTTCACAATATCCACTATAGCATTTTTTCACTGAATGTTTGTGATTATGGCCGTAATCCTGGCTCATCCTAACCTAATCTAACCAAGGATTATATTTTTTCCCCCGTTTTCATACCCATGTCATGTATTTCTTCATTGATTTAGGCTTTATTCATTTCATATCCATCCACTTGACGCTGTTGTTTCACCAATATTTAGCATATTGTGTGCCTACATATATAGAAAAAATTCACTTTGCTTGTTACAAGTCCAGTATTATCGATGAATTCCAAGTAATGTTAGGTGATCGCTCGTTAGTGGACTGTCGAGTTCATAACGTTTATGTAAGCTTACTGCATATGTCAGTGATTGTTACGGGTGTCAAAGCATTAGCAAGTTTTTTGTATAGTTTTATTGTGGGATGTGTTGCTCCTACCATTTCCGTCTATTATAACGAATATTGAATAAATCCACTCTAACATATTTACAACAGATCTGTTATGTAAGGTCCTCAGTCAACAAGATCTAGGATATAAATCGTGCCTAAGGTACATAATTAACGAAATATATATCAATGTACGACAACATAAATCGCATATCAATGAATGCAAAAATGTTTACTATACGCTGCCAAATACATTAATACCTAGACGACTTAACCTATTATAACCAAAAGTCATGTATTTTTATTCAAAATTGATTCTTATGTACGATATTGATATGTATGAAACTCTCCACTTGGGCTGTATATTTAACATATCAAAAGCAGTTTGATTATATTTCTCCAATTTGATCTAGCAAATATCCTTTTGCAGATGTTTACATTCCAGAATTTTATCGATATCTCTGTTACATGTTAGGATGAGACTCAGCAGGTAGGATCCAAGAGAACTAATGCACTTCATTTTGTTACACTTTTTTAATGTGGAACAGTTTCACGCGATATTAGGTTCAAAGATCTAGTCATCTTAACCAATTTAACCAATAATTATATATTTCCATTCAAGTTTGATAGTTATGTATGATATTTAGTCATTATTTTAGGTGATGTACATATCAAATCCCCTCCACAAATCTTTGTTTTACGTAGTTTTTTTAATGTCACACACCAGGTACACACATTCACGCTTTGTACGTATATGCAGGGCCGGTCACTGTATAATGACGGCGTCTACAGGGGTCAATGCCGGCACAATGTAGACACGTACACAGATTTGTATGCATATACAGGGTCGGTTAACATCTGTAGCATCTTACCTCTGATCTATGTTTTTTTATTGGAACAAAGTCCCTTGTTTTTTTACAAGATATTAAATGTAGACCAGCTTCACGTCATGTTAGGTGAAAAGAACTAATCATCTTAACCTAACCTCTTCTAACTAAGAATAATGTATCATCGGTCGACTTATCGTGCATATATATGATACTTTTTCATCGATTTATGATATATTCATATCTATCCTCTCCACTTGGCTCTACATTTTGATCTATCATTTGCAGTTTTGATATACACTTCCAATTTTGATCTAGCAATTTTCATCCATTTTCATCAACAAATTACATCGTTTGTTTTGATTGTTAAACATTTTATCAAATGATTCTTGATTTTTACATGTTATTCACACCCATCAAAACCTAACCTAAACTAACTTTATGTATGGTGTTCAGTTATTGTTATATACAAATGAAACCCTCCGTACGACTCTAAATATCACTTTAACATATATGTTATTCATTTCGTTGTCACTCTCAACCCATATTTGTTAGCAGAGAGAACCCATTTTAAAATTTAGATGGTTTGAATGTTACATGTATATCATATTATTTTTGATTTGACACATTTCTACATCACTTTAACATGTTATTCACACCCATCATAACCTAACCTAACCTTATGTATGGTATTCAGTCATTTATATATACATATGAACCTCTCCAGACGACTCTAAATATCACTTCAACACATATGTTATTTATTTCGTTGTCACTCTCGACTCTCGACCCAGAGAGGTCTCATTTTCAAACTTGGATGGATTGAATGCTACAAGTAATTCAAATATGTATCCAGTTTCCTAAAAACGGACACATGGTCTCACACTATGTTTTTCTTATTTCCCTTCAATATCTCCACTTAGCTCTACAACCTTTGACGACTTGCATATCTGATTTACTTTTTATTTCCTATAATTTTCATATTCATGACGATGATTACGTTTCAAGATCTGATCGGACTCTGATTTATAACTTACCCACCTGTAAAACATCTAGATCATTTACCTCGATATAGGTTTATGGTATAATTTCACGCCTTGAAACATGTTCTTCTACTGTTCGATGTTACCTCCGACTGAAACGATGTTTGCAATTCTTTGCTTAACCTTTGAGTTTAGGATACTATAATCATTTCATTGAGGATTTACATAATTGTATTAGTATTTATTGGCATTATTCACAGACTTTACTGGCATCATCAATGACATATACCTCGTTTATGATTTGAAACAGCATGGTTTGTACATCCAACTATACCCATCACCAATATTTTTTAATTTCCTCTCAAAATCTTTCATATACTCTATCATAGCTTTGATGCGAATACCGAAAGCTGTTCCGTTCCCGTGAGTCCACATATGTATTGCTTCTTCTTTTTGATCATTATTTATTCGAAACTTCTCCAATTCAAAGTCATTCTAATCTTGATCATTGATAAATTTTGAATACGATCCAGATTTTTTGTTCATAGGTAAAATTGGTATTCCACTACCTCAGCTTTCTTACAGTCATGATGATGATTTCCCACTTGGATCATATCAATTTCGAGATTTGTTGTCTTATTTCCCTCATTCTTTGTAACATACGACTGTAATGCATCGACATCAGTTACCCAATGCCGATTTCCTTTTTCCTGCATTCATATATGAATGATATCTCCCACTCTTGTGATTCTTTTTTTACCCATTCTAAGATAACTGATATTTTCAACACTAGTCGATATTTATTCGATCCGACTCATATCATCTTCGGAGATTTCTTCTTCCAACACTTGTAAACAAATTTTGAGATATGAATATTGATTTTTGTTCATAATATGACGAAACGTGTGTCTCCGCTTGATCTCAACGTAACACTGACTCCATTCTCGGTGTGCAGCTAGCTTTTATAAGTTGATTGCATGTTGTTTTTCGCTAAACATTAGCCTTAACATTGCTCGCCTAGGTCATCAACTTTGTATGTATGTATGTGCATAGGGCTGTGTGCGTATATGATTGTGTATGTTCAACCATATGTACGTGTTATATGAGTTAAAAATGTATAAAAAATAAAAAAATTAACAAATTCAATAAAATTTTAAATTTTCGAGGGATGACAGAGCCAAGTCGGTTTATTGAAGTGATAACTTGGCTACTTGAGATAGGTGTTATACGTCGAAAATTTGATATTGAATTGCAATTTTGATTTTTTTTTTTAATTTTTAACTCATGTAACACGTACATACGGTTGAACATACACATTCACATACGTACACAGCCCAATACACATACATACATGCACAGTTGATGACCTAGACGAGCAATGTTAGGCCTAATGTTGTGCGAAAAACAACATGTAATCACATTATATTAGCTAGCTGCATATCGAGAATGGACTCAGTGTTATTTTGAGATCAAGAGGAGACACACGTTTCGTCATATAATAATCAAAAATGAATATTCATGTCTCAAAATTTGTTTACAAGTATTGGAAGAATAATCTCCGAAGAAGATATGAGTCGGACCAAACAAATATTGACTAGTGTTGAAAATATGAGTTATCTCAGAATGGGTAAAATAAGAATTAAAAGAGTGGGAGATATCATTCATATATGGATGCAGGAAAAATGAAGTTGGCATTGGATAACTGATGTCGATGCATTACAGTCATATGTGACAAAGAATAGGGGAAATAAGAAAACAAATCTCGAAATTGATATGATCCAAGTGGGAAATCATCATCACGACTGTAATAAAGCTGAGGTAGTGGAAAAAAAAGTATACCTATGAACAAAAGAAAATCTGAATCGTATGCAAAATTTCTCAATGATGAAAATTAAAATGACTTTGAATCGGAGAAGTTTCGAATAGCTAAGGAACAAGAAGCAGAAGCAATACATATGTGGACTCACGGAAACGGAACAACCTTCGGTATTCGCATCAAAGCTATGATAGAATATATGAAAGATTTTGAGAGAAAACTGAAATATATTGATGATGCGTATGGTTGGATGTACAAGCCATGCTGTTTCAAATCGAAACGAGGTATACGTCATAGATGATGCCATTAAGGTCTGTAAATAATGCCAATAAACACTAATAAAACTATGTAAATCCACAATGAAATGATTATAATATCCTAAACTCCAAGGTTAAGCAAGGAATTCCAAACATCGTGTCAGTCGCAGGTAACATCGAATTGTCGAAACAGTAGAAGAATATGTTCCAAGGCGTGAAATGATACCATAAACCTATCTCGAGGTAAATGATCTAGATGTTTTACAGATTGAAAGGATATAAATCAAAGTCCGATCAGATCTTGAAACGTAGTCATCGTCAAGAATCTGGAAATTGTAGGAAATAAAAGGCAAATCAGAGATGCAAGTCGTCAAAGGTTGTAGAGCCAGGTGGAGATATTGAAGTCCAATAAGAAAAACATAGTGTGAGACCATGTGTGCGTTTGTAGGAAACTGGATACATATTTAAATTACTTATAGCATTCAATTCATCAAAGTTTGAAAATGAGGCCTCTCTGCTAACTAATATGGGTCGATAATGACAAAGAAATAAATAACATGTACGTTAAAGTTATATTTAGAGTCGTCTGGAGAGGTTCATTTGTATATATAAATGACTGAATAATATACATGAGGTTAAGTTAGGTTATGATAGGTATGAATAACATGTTAAAGTGATGTAGAATTGTGTCAAATCAAAAATAATATGAAATACCGCTAACATTCAAACCATCTAAGTTTGAAAATGGGTTCTCTCTGCTAACAAATATGGGTTGAGAGTGACAACGAAATAAATAACATATATGTTAATGTGATATTTAGAGTCGTTTGGAGGGCTTCATATGTATATAACAATGACTGAATATCATGCATAAAGTATGGTTAGGTTAGGTTTTGATGGGTGGGAATAACATGTAAAAATCATGAATCATAAAAAAAGCTATAACAATCAAAACAAACTATGTAATTTGTATATGTAAATGGATGAAAATTGCTAGATCAAAATTGGAAGTGTACATCAAAACTGCTGATGACCGATCAAAATGTAGAGCCAAGTGGAGAGGACGGATATGAATATATCATAAATCGATGAAAAAGTATCATATGTGTGTGCACGATAAGTCGATCGATAATACATAATTCTTAGTTAGAAAAGGTTTGGTTAGGTTACGATGATTTGTTATCTTCACCTAACATGACGTGAAGCTGGTCCACATTGAATATCTTGTAACAAAAACAAAGGACTTTGTTCTAATGGAAAAACCATAGATCATAGGTAAAATGCTACAAATGTTAACCGACCATGTATATGCATACAAATGTGTGTATGTGGGTATATTGTGCCGGTATTGACCCCTGTGCACGTCGTCATTATACCGTGACCGGCCCTGCATATCCGTAAAAAGCGTGTATGTGTGTACCTGGTGTGTGTCATTAAAAAAAACTACGTAAAATTTAGATGTGTGGAGGGATTTGATATGTACACCGCATAAAATAATGACTAAATATCATACATAACCATCAAACTTGAATAGAAATATATAATTATTGGTTGAGTTGGTTAGGATGACTAGACTTTTGAATCTTATATCGCTTGAAACTGATCCACATTAAAAAAGTGTATCAAATTGAAGTGCATTAGTTCTCTTGGATCCTACCTGCTGAGTCTCACCCAAACATAAAACAGAGATATCGGTAAAATTCTGGAATCTAATTATCTGCAAAAGGATACCTGCGGAATCAAATTGGAGAAATGTATTCAGTTTGCTTTTGATATGATAAATATACAGCCCAAGGGGAGAGTTTCATACATATCAACATCATACATAAGAATCAAGCTTGAATAAACATACATGACTATTGGTTAGAATAGGTTAAGTCGCCTAGGTATTAATGTATTTAGCAGTGTATGGTAGACCTTTTAGCATTCATTGATATTCGATCTATGTTGTCGTACATTTATATATATTTCGCTTATTATGTACCTTAGGCACGATTTATATCCTAGATCGTGTTGACTGCGGACCTTACATAATAGATCGGCTGTAAATATGTTAGAGTGGATTTATTTAATATTCGTTATGATAGACGAAAATGGTAGTTGCAACACATCCCACATTACAACAAAAAATCTTATTCTAACAGTAAAACTATACATTAAACTTGCTAACGCTTTAACACCGTAACAATCACTGACATATGCGGTAAGCTTACATGAACGTTTTGAACTCGACAGTCTACTAACGAGCCATCACCTAGCATTACTTGAAATTATTCGATAATACTGGACTTGTAATAAGCAAAGTGAACAAGAAAAATTGTATGTTGGCACACAATATGCTAAAAATTGGTAAAACTGCAGTGTCAAGTGGATGGCTTTGATAATAATAAAGCTTAAATCAATGAAGAAATAAATGACATAAGTTTGAAAACGGGGGAAAAAATATAATCCTTGGTTAGATTAGGTTAGGGTGAGTTAGGATTACGGCCATAATCCCAAACGTTTAGTGAAAAAAATGCTATAAAGGATATTGTGAACGATCAAATAAGACAGATATTCTTAATTGGAACGCAATCTCATAACAAAACCTGATTTAATCAATAACTCCTAAGTGTACAACTGCCAACGTGTCACAAACATTTATATAAGTAAGACTTGCGGGAATAAGCATCTAGTAAAGACATACGAGCTGATAAAATAATTGAGATTTACATCAAATTATTGAAGAAATTTTAACACCAACTCTGAACAAATCCGGTTGATTAGCTCTTCAAGACGACATGGAAACGGACCCAAATTCAATGTCGAGAGGTAAAACATAACAAAACATTGGATAATTACATCCAATTAAGCGTATTTTATACCCAACGTTGCATGAAAATTAGGCGAATTTATATCAAATACAGATATATTCCTCTTATAACCAATCAAAACATACAACAACAACTATAGAATAGCTAAATAAGATTATATACTCTGACGTAACCGCCAATGATTAACTATTATATACGGTTTGTCCTACCACACCCAGATAATAAATCCTACTCCAATATCCCACGTGATCTGGTTCATGACTTAGATCATATTCTAACATAACTGCCATACAGAAAATATCTGACGTTTAACACTGAGTTAATGCGAATAATGTTACTTTCCCTACGATACCTATTAAAATCTATTACAAATTACAAAAACAACTAAGATATTATGTCGCTAGTAGGACAAAACAAAGCCCACTGTGTCATAACAACGAACTCCACAATGTTTCACTAGGTTGCTTCTCAGCAAACTACAACTGATATATTACAAATTTAGATGTAACCCTCCGTCACGGTACAATACCTCAGACATACCATGCATCGGTTTAACCCATCGTCTCTGAACAACGTCGAGCAAAGTCACATCCTAGACATAACCAAGAATCTATACAAAGGTATAATGGTCAAGATTTGGGCTGAGTCGAGTCTCAAAGAGTTTGTGGCCATAAAAATCAGGGGACCTGTTCACTGACGTTCTAAGTAAACCACTACAACGAATAGCAGCATGTCGGATAACCTCTCTAACAAACACACAGAAGTTGAGATCGACAACCACAAGAACTAACAAAACCACGTTGAACATGGATGAACTCCAAATGACAACCAAAAAGTGTAAGCCACCTTTACTCCAGGACCCCTCCATCCAGTGAATCGTCTTCTAAAACGGTAAACTATACACTTGATAGGGTTCAATGATGCAGTACGGACTTACACATCTCAAACATACATTCCTATAATCATCGTGGAAAAATCATGCAACATCAACAACAACAACTATACAAAATAGCCAAACAAGATGCTCTCCTCTTCTCTAATCAACATTAAAAAACGTAATACACTATGGTATCCATCATAGTAAATCGGTCTATTTACACAAATAGGCATAAACACAACGGGCTTTTGCCTATGGGACACCTCTAACTCCTCCTAAACATTGAAGAATGGTCCTATAATAAACCTACAATAACCTAACAGCAAGACCGAGTTTGTAACAAATGGGATCTTCTATATCTATAAAAACCACGTCAAACATTGTACCAGGATGTAAGAAGATATATAAAACACGAAAAATAAACAACATGTAACTAATTTACACCTGAAATAATGTTTTGCACTGTTGATACAAACGTATTATATCATAATATTCCGATATTGTATAAAATACCCAATACCTTACATCGAAGATGTAAACTGTACAGAAAACATACAAAACTCAAAGACACATACTAAAACTTTCGAGTTATAACAAAGCAAGAAGATCAATTCTCTACCATATCCAAAACATACATTAAAAACCGTGACAAACGAGGAAAAAGCATGTAACCATTCAAACAATTGACTTGAATAAGATACCAGGACATGCGAGCAACATATGCTGAAACCTATAGTAAATGGTGTGGAATACTTCTACACGGACACGCTATAGTACATGCAAAATCTGATGAAATCATCCAACTAAGTCCAAAACAGGGTTTAATTAACATTTCTTTAACTAAAGTAACCACGGCTCAATCGTACAGAATATTATATATACATATAAAATACCAAATGATGCAATAACTGACCAATTATGCCTGAAATAGTGTACTACATGGACGATGCAAACCTGAAATCTCCTAAAAAATTCTATAACTGTATGAGATAACTATTCGAAATTACACAAAAAAAAACTACAAATTCAACAAAAAAATCGACTGACCATTACTATGTATACATAACACAATATAAAAACGTACAATAAATCCATATCGTTCAGGTACTCCCGCTGTTGGAACACCGCGTCAATGGAACATCGATATATCTGTCTCAAACCTGGAAAATGCGTTATGGGGTAGATAGATTCTCGTAACGAAGCTGCTGCATCAACTCAAAATACAAACATCAACTAGCAAACTACCTATGGATATAATATACATATGAAATAAACGACTGAAAAAATGCACAGAACATTGCCTAAATTCAATATCAAGCATCCAACCAACTTCTGAATGAGTCAATTCTACCCCCCAATTAGATAAGAATTCAAACATATACGTACAGAAAAATATGTAGTATTGTAATCCAGACATATATATATATATAAAACGATACATACACTCAAACATAGCAATCATGTCACGGAAATAACTGATAAGACAAATAACATAAAAAAGAGCAATCACCTAATTTTCCAGGAGCGCATCCAACTTTTTGCCTTGAGTATTCCTACACCCCATCCCTCCAGAAACTTGTTATAACGTTAATCTATACCAGAACCAAATAAATATATGTATAACGAACATCAGTTAGTGACCAATTATACCCCTATACAACCATCTAAAGAAGAAAAAAACGTATGTAAATACAATAAACATCAGAATACAATAAAAATTAAAATCTTCTAAACATAACATTTGGCCAATCTAGGTCGTAAGCCTGGCATCCAGCCCGCCGTTCCCTCTTCCTCTCTCCCCGTCCGTTAGCTGACTCACGCGCCAAACCAGTTCCGGTGCTGCCGTCTAACTCCGGCCGACCCCTGCCCCACCGCTAATTAACCCATATCTTATTCCTTCAGTATGCCGTTTACGAACTTTTCACCCTACTGATATGTCCGGACGACCGATCAGAAAATAGACTATTGTACACAGCAATTGGTTGATTATTCGCCTAATACATTGATAAGAGACGCTTGTCAAGTTTGTTGTGGGCCTATGTGAGTTAGTGAGCCTCTGCCATATTTGCCTATTTGACCCGGGCCGGGCATATTTAAAGAGACGATGTGCGAGGAGATCCCCCGTCGTCACGTGATGTCCAAGTGATATCCAATTACTCGCTTTACGGAAATACGGGATAAGTACAAATGAATTCCATTACATGTTTCATAATCGGGGCAAAAACAAAGCAAAAGAAATGTAGGGCTTATTGGAGAATATGGAAATGGTTCAATAGTGTTTCGCTAATCATTGCATGTTATTTCTTGCAAACAAAGATAATAACTTTCATGGTCAAAGATATGAAAAGTGAAAGGGTCAGAACGAGCTGAGGTGCGAATATGGCAATAATGCATTGATTGTGTGTGTTTGAACGCTTGTTTTCACTGTGGTATAGACGACCTTCATTATTGTACCGAGGCTGTAATGATTTCGCTTAGGTGCAGTAAAATCGAAATTGAAACTTTCTTCAAAAAATGATTAAATCAATAGACGCACACCATTCGACCAACAATATAATTTTCACCGATTATTGGTGCTCAAAAAAGTGACTTTGTATCATTATTTATGTTTATCCTATCAATTTATTTTCGCGTACTTTGCATATAAAGCAAAACCGTTTTTTGTGTTCGAACATTAGATGTTTCATTTTGTTACTTTATTGGGTAATACATCTAATATTACTATTCCTTTATTGCTTGTCAGTGTAATGAACATGTTTGTTCTGCTTCATTATTGTAACAAGCTATGTCAAATTAAATATAACATCCGATGTTCTTTGAAACAATCAAAAAAGATTGACGTAACTGGCGTAACTCAATGTCAATACTTTTTCAAAGAATATGAGATAATTTCAAACATATACCCAATAAGACAGAGACAATATCAGTCAGTTATATCAGCAGTACCAGTTTTTAGAAACCGGCAGAAACGTCAATTATATCTCGTATTCCATAGATCACTCCGACCAGTTCCCAGTATCTTCATTACTGCCTAGGCTGTGAAATATGGCTCTGTATGTGCTTCAGCAACGCGATGGATTACTCCTGAGAGGCTCAGCTCGGAGAAAAAGGTGGTTGAAGGAGATGAGTTGGAAGTGTTTCCAAGGGACTTCTCTTCGCGAGGAGAAACATTCACCGAGTGGACACACTCATTACGCCGTTCAGATGAATCAGAAAGATCATTGCTCCGGTTTTTAGAATATTTTCAAGTCAGCAGTCAAAGTTGCCTGACCCTGAAAATTTTGACAAATGTTTGAATTGCTATAATCTTTTTTGAATGAAATTAATTCAAAATTAGATTAAGTATGGCATATGCATTCACTTTTAAATATTACGTTATTTTTGTGGAAAGAAATCGTGGTTGAAGTATTTGAAAAATTGTTTGGATGAAAAGTGCCAAGCTAGGGTATAAACACTGTTTGAAACCTAATCAAACGTAACATGCAAACCGTTTTTCAATTAAACAACTTTGAAATAGTCGACTTCACATAACATTTTATGGTCGAACTCATTTATTTATTACAGTTATTGCGGATGTAATTTTATTTTGACTTCAAAAATCACACCATCCCCAGAGAAGCATATGCATTTTCCAAACAGAATTTCACATATACTAAAGTAACAGACAAACATCTGGTTATGAAAATATTTCATGAGCATCCATATAAGTGACCATCACTTTCAGCAAACATCGTGATTCTTTAATTCGGCGGAACAGGAATATTTAAAGGAAAATATCGTTAGATATATGTGAATAAACGCAGAGATTCATGGAATGGGTTTCTCAATTGAAGAACGTTGCTTACGAATTGAATGATAGTGATACTATCTCATATGTGCACTAACCTCAAGATGTCCACAGTCAATTTGACTAAGGTTTTGCAATGCAGTCAAAGGTCAGCAAGAACGTGGGTCAGAGTAAGGACATGCGACGGTGGGTGCGGATTAATTTCACTATTTCAGATGAGATCATGGTGGGGAGGAGGGGGTTGTGGTCGAGGAGGAAGTTGTAAACGTGGTCATTTTTTGGGGTCTATAGGCCCCGCCCACGCTACACTAACTTTTATTTCCACGGGATCAGCACAATCGACCCAGACATAGATTATTCGAGTTGACTTTGGTGCAGCGCAGAGCCAAAAATACCTCTTCAATTTACTATTGTAATTGAGTATCATGAACACTAGTTTATGTATTGGAACTAAGGACGAGCAAAAGGGGAGCCGAAGCAATGTAGATGATGCCGATGAGCAATCTATAGGAGATAACAAGGAAACCTGAGTTACGCTGGAACTAAGCCCAACTAGATATCACAATCAAAATATGTGGTTTACCTACTAACTGAATGTAAATATTTACATTATTTGCAATACTTCAAACGCACTAAGGAATTTCTTAGATTCCAATATCTAAACATTTATATTAATAATCGTAATTAACAAGTTACACTGCTGCTTGTCAACTGGACAAAACCTTACGAGAGAGTGAACCTTCCTCTCTTCACGAAATAGTATGCTATAGACCATAGTCCTGAAAATTCACCCGGGCCAGACCGGGTGCACATGAACATGATCAAAATTTCCCTGAAGGCACTCGTGAGCATCTATTAAAAGTATTCAACATTACGTATTCAAACTCATTTTTCCGTAATCAATGGCGGAAATCTCTAATTAACCCGATACCCATACCCGTAAAATCCTATGGTGACCCACATAACTACCCCATTGCCCTTACCAGCGTCGTCAGTAAAGCGATGGAAAGAATGATAACATATACCCTGTTGACTACCTCAACAACGTCCACTGCGGCGGTCGGAAGCGCCACTCCACGTCGGACCACAGGAGTAGAATCAGACATTAGACGGACTTTCGCTCGAAGGGAACATACGTTTTACATATTTTTTAACGCTGAAAAAACATACTACACTACCTGGAAATACGGTATCATGAAGGATCTCCACCGCAAATAGCTGAGAGTCCACCTACTACGTTTTATCAACCAATTACTGCAAAATCGTACTACCAGGTTGAAGGTCGGTGACACCCAGTCACCATCGTCTCCAAAACAATTGTCGTCTTTGAGGAAAGCGTCCTCAGAGTCACTCTTTTCATCCTCAAAAATTTCCAGCTTGCCGACCTTTTTCCGCGCGACGCACGACGGAACACTGCTTTCATCACTGTACGCGGACGACCTACAAATAAGCTACTGGCATCCTAGTCTTTTATCGATCCAACACGAACTCCAGAAAGATCTAAATCTAGTCGGAAACTGGCCTTCTTTAAATGGATTCCGATTCTTGCCCTCAAAAACTAAAAGCATGTCTTTTACCGTTGTGTCCGGCTTATACCTGAAACCAGCCCTTACGCTGCACAACACACCTCTAGCATACGAAAAATCAATAAAATTCGTGGGTCTTAGGTGGGACCCTAAACTCACATGGCGACACCTCATTACAGCCCTGGAGACCCTCTGCAAAAGGTCAACGGGACTTATCCTCTCGGTAACATTCCTGAAATTCGGAGCCGATATGAACACCGGCATGACGATATTCAGAACTAAAATACGCTCACGCAGTCACTATGGAGCTGTCGTTTACGGTTCAGCAGCCTCTCTCACCAGCACTGTTAGAATCGAAAGAGGAAATTTGTTAGCAAGCACGTTCCTAGCACGTAACGATATTACCATCACCAACATTCTCGATAGAAGCATCTTTGCGGCTAAGAAGAGTATATGCCCATCATTTTCCCTACGCGTGGACAATACACTGACCTCGCTGAACCTCAATCACAAGGCAATCAACCCTTCATTCTCCTACCGAATTCTTCAAATCAACACACCAACTTGGATGATCAGCCCACCGCTTGTCAACCTAGATTTGTAAGTGTACCCTAAAGCAAAAACTCCAACCGACACGTGTCGCCGCGAGTTTTTGCGACTACTTGAGGAACAATACTCAGAGCACCATCATATCTACACTGATGGCCCCAAAACAGAGGACGGAGTAAGCGCTACAGCACTGTGCAGATAAAACTCAAGTTCAGCAACTCTACCCCTAGAGGCCTCTGTTTTCTCTGCAGAGCTTTGCTCACTCGAATTAACCATCTCCATTACAAAAACTGACCGCCTCCCTAAATATGTAGTATTTTCAGACAGACGAGCGCTCTCACCCAGCTGAAAACGCAACACTACGAACACCCTGCCCTCTGTAAAATGCAACACTATCTATTCACAATGTCCGAGACTGGTCAAGCAGTTGAATTCTGCTGGATCCCTGGATACGTGGGAATACGAGGAAACGAGCCTGCAGATTATCTCGCTAAACAAGCGCCTTCCCATCAAGAACAATTCATCACCAAACATTACCAAGACTAGTTCCCAATCATCGACCCTCAAATAACATCGCGATGGGACGAGTTGTGGCAACAGGGTGGACAAAAGATGCTAGCAGTTAAACCCTTGGTTGGAGAATGGGAAACAAAGTTTAAAATTTGTAGAGACCGAGTTTTAATCAATCGCCTGTGGATAACTCATACGTGGATAACTCACAACCACCTAATGGATGCAGACATGGGACCGGACGCGCCACCATGACCTCGGTCGCCACCAGATGGCAATCAGTGTGAAACACTTACCTAATGATCCGACGAGCCTTCTAAAGCATCCCGTGCAACCTACAAAGCCTGCTCGCTCGCCTAAAATACCGGAAGAAATGATCGCCTTCGGAAAACATACCGGACTGTATGAAGCTGTATAAAACCATCCGTGGTGAAATCTTCCCCGTTCCTGAACGCGCTAGGCTCCTTGTATGTCACAGTTGAAGCTCCTCCTTGACCACGCGCACGAATGTATGCGATCCCACCAGAATCGACGGATTTTCGGGACCTACGGGGAAGCGTGCGATGACTTGCGTTGAGGCTCATGTGGAAATGAGGCCCAAATCAAAACAAATCAGAGAACACACCAACCCTATTAAATGCCTCACCCCATTAAATATATACATATTTGTATTCTCAATGAACGTCTAAGCCTACATTAAAACAACATACCGGAGAGTTTTTATGTCCATTCAAAACGTGTCGAATATGCAAACAAATATCTTGACACGACATGAGCCGATGCACATAACTAGCCTTGCAACAAATAAAGTGAAATAATCGAATTAAAAAAATATTCCTAAGAAG
Source organism: Gammarus roeselii (assembly GCA_016164225.1). Classification (NCBI taxonomy): domain Eukaryota; kingdom Metazoa; phylum Arthropoda; class Malacostraca; order Amphipoda; family Gammaridae; genus Gammarus; species Gammarus roeselii. Next base: position 19,595 of record SDVV010004778.1, read on the forward strand.
TCCCTAGAGAGAATGGCTTTTACGTAGCGGGTAAGGTAGGGCGAGTGAGGTGCGGCGAGTGAGTTAAGACGAGTTCGATGGCGAGTGAGGTGGGGCGGATGAGGTTGGGCGTCGATCAAGAAGAGCTCTAATTGATATGGGTACCGAGCGAAAAGTTGCTGAGATTTACGGTAATCAGGGCTACGAGAGTAGTAGTAAGTACTGCAAGACGCGGATGTGAAGGAATAGATAGGGGTTAATTAGCGGTGGGCGGGGGGGGGGGGT
>SDVV010004779.1:0-19857 GCA_016164225.1 Gammarus roeselii
AAACAAATTTATGATAAGGAAGAGGTAAGAGCAAACTCACCTAAAATTTCCAAGAGCGCATCCAACTTTCTGCCTAGGGGGGTTTCTCTATCGCACCAATCCCCCCTCCAGAAAACTTGCTATAACACTAATCCTACCAGAACCGGATAAAAATATATAACGAACAACAGTTAGTGACCAATTAAACTCCACTACAACCATCTAAAGAAGAAAAAAGCATATGTATATAAATACAGTGAATATCAAAAAATACAGTACAAATTAAAGTGTTCATAACATTAACCTTGCCAATCAAGGGCGCAAGCTTGCTTCCATCCCGCCGTTCCCCCTTCCGTTCCCCTTCCGTCCCCCTCCCCTTCCGGTCTCCTCCCCCCCCTCTCCCCCCGTCCGTTAGCTGACTTGGGCCACCAAACCAGTTCCGGAACCCCTACGCCCGCCCCCCTCTGCGCTTACCCCGTACGCTCGTTGAGTCAAGGTGCATGCATCGCGTCCTACCCCCCGCCCACCAAAATGACTCTAGAAAGCGGTTTATGCACCGTTATTAACTACTTTTGACGTTATTTTAAAATGGCAATTATTCAAATACTATTATGTCACTGAATCTGTGCTAATGTTAGAAAGGTTTTATAGTGTCTTTTTTCAAAAGTGATGTGATTCATACACCAATTATTATTCTCCAAACAACGAGGTTCTGGCAGAAATTGGTTTTGAGTGCATGGATTTTTAGTTATAAAAAACATTGTATATATTTTGTTTACTCTATTAAGTTAACGTGATATTTTACATGAATGTGAAACATAAAATAATGACTAGAGAGACTATATCTCGTCCTGTAATCGACTGGCCAAAGTGATGTTGTCAAACTGGGCTGGGGCTGCGACCGATAAGACTGTTGTGGACATTGTTCTGCATATGACAGCATATAAACGATGTAGTCAATAGCACTACTAACACCATGGGTAGCAGTCAGTTGAAGAATGTGGGATACAGTAAAATCCTGATCGGACAAAACAAAACTGGGAATAATCTGATCACGATTGAAGAGCGGGTAGAAATCATATTGAAACACATTTCTTGAATAAACCAATAAACCATTTTCTGAATAAAAATGAGGATGCAGAATTCACATTCTCCATTGACACGAAGTTCAACAGTCCCGTGTGCAATTATAAAATTCATAACTGACGATAGTGACTTCATAACTGCTCTTGTTATTATCTCCAGAATTTATTCCACAATGATATGTTCAGGTAAAGCTGTCAGCATGAAACAAACCTTCCTGCGCATGAATTACCTTTATTTCATAGATATCCAGAGAGAGGGAGATGTCGCTGACCCTAACCACTAGGGGAACCTAACCAATGCACCTTCAATAATCATGAAGCTCACCAGAAAAACATTATTCAACAAGTCAAGCCAAAGCCCCCCCAGGTGTGGATCATCAGAGACGAGTCGCTAGTAACTAGACCACTAGTATGAAACCACTAGTATTAGACCACCAGTATTAGACCCCTAGCATTAGACCACTAGGATTAGAACACTTGTATTCGACAACTAGTAATAAGCCACTAGTATGAAACCACTAGTATTAGACCAATAGACTTAGACCATCAGTATTAGACCACTAGCATTAGAACACTAGTACAGGCCAACTAGTATTAAACCACTCTATCCTGAATAATTTGATGCTATCAACATTCCATCCTAAACACTTTCGCCCCAATTCCCTTTCCGAGCCAACGCGTTTCATGCCAATGGACAATATGTTCAATCTACTTTCCACGCTACAGGTTTATGTTCAATCTACTTTCCACGCTACAGGTTTTCGATTGAAAATTTTCCCCTTTCCAGCTAAAATGAATCCGTAGAATTGTTTCCGTCGTAAACACTTTATGGGCTAAATTATTCCAGCGTAAATACCCCGCCCTATCAAAATATCTCGTTATAAGTAATTTTTTAAACATAAGGCCAGGAAACAAAATCAATGACGAATTTTGTTACTGTGTGGAATCTTCAGGGGTTCAGTTTGACTTGATGAATTCTTTCAGAAACAGATCCGATAACTGGCTAGAAGTGACAGGGCTAGCGGAGTATTTACCATCCACGTAAACTTGTATATATCAACTGCTCAGTCTGATATGACTGTTAACAATCACAGTGTAGCATTTCTTCATATTTGAACATCTGAAGGAATGACAGTTAATTAGTGGCTGGAGTGTATTGTCCACCAAATGGAACTGTTAACGATTTTATTCTTCTTAGAGCAACTCACATTTAGTGCCGTGGAGATTGGGTGCCCATCCTTCCTAACTGTGTCAGCCTAATTTATGTCTGTGCATACATAGAGCAGCATGCATACTGTTTCGACACTTTATACGTTTAGCGTGTGTGAGAAGTATTGTGTTGTATGCACTTCCTTTCTTGGATGGTTACATCTACCAAAATTACGACGAGATCATGAACATGTATCGACCACACCTGGACATTCACCACTTTATTTTAGGCCTGAAATGTAAAGAAACCGAAACACCTGATCAATAACCAATGTGTTCAGTTATTCCAAACGTGTTTAAAGTCAAATAAAACATTGCTACAATATTGAGACGCATAAAACCACAGATTATGATTGACTTAAAATCAGCTGTGGCAGGCACGAACAAGTATTTTGCATTTGATCATCATTTACATTTACGAATCAAATGTGCTGAGCTGTGTCATAAAACTGATGAATTTGTGACAAGTGTTAGCTCGAAAAGACCTACTACGGCTCCGCTGATGAATGCTATATGAAAGTCTATGGCAAGTATGCAAAAACTTTAGAATCAGTTTGAAGTAGGCATCATTGACCACGACTTCCTTGAAGTGTATGTGGATGTGTTGACTATTTTGACAACAACTGCTGGAAGCAGTCATCACTGGCCACGACTTCTTTGAAAAGTGTAGGAACGGGTTGATCATTTTGACTTCGACTGCCGAATAAAGCCTTTGCGCTCTGACTGTTGATGCAGCCATGCTCGATTCAAGAAAACTAGAATAAAATGTACGCAAAGCGCGAAGTCCACATAGAGCTATCCGCGTTACTTTATCTGGTATCTAAAGCTACTACTTGTCAGAGTCCGGAGACGGCGCCAGATTATTCGCTAACTCTTTTCACTTCCTAGATGCATAGCTGTAGATTTAGTGAGAGGTATCCCGGCCAATAATAACCACCCTATGAAAATATGGCCTCTCAATGGCAAGCTACAGTTTGTTTTGCACAAACACACTGAAAGTTAGCGCCATAATTTTATACCTAAACAAAAAAACAACACTCTTTCGTAAATATGCGTACGAATAGCTGTTGTTATATAGCTCGTATTTGCCGCCTTGATAAACTATTAGAGTTTAACCGTTAAACATATGATTTTTCTTTAGAAAAGAGCGAGTTATTTCAATTTGTAAAAATTCGCTGGAAACATCAGTTTAGATTATTGCCCCAATTCCACACTTCAATAGCTCAGTAAATTTTGTGGGAAAGATTGAGCACTGACGAACTTAAGTTTTAAAGATTCATCAGTATTTTGGCTGTACAATATGGAATTGCCCTCTTCTGTTACTCGGTATAGTTTGGAACGGGTCGTGTCACACTTGTCTTGACAGATTACTAGGCCACAAAGATACAATGAAGTTGTTTTGTCAAGTTCGATTGAATTAGTGCGCTAATAAACTTCTTTTGGTGATTGTTCTTCTGTGTTTCATAAATTGTATGAGTACTCCTGTTTATGCTCACTTCTTAATGGATAAAAATTGTAATTGACATTGACACTCTTTAGAAACAAATATTTCATGACTCCGTTCATAAGGACATTTCCTTTATAGGCATTCTGCTATCACGCATTTCCAGTGAAATGAATTTTCCATGCCATTCGAGAAGAGTCATCAAATGTATTTGATCTAACTATTCAAAATTGCTGTGTGTATTAATTAATTCCGAGGTTTGACTTTGTTTTTATGTGCCGAATTCCGTTGCGTAGGAAACTTACAATACTTGACTCTGCAATCTATCGTTATTGTATCCGATTTATAAATTACCCTTTTATGCCTTTCTGACATCGTTTACTAATTGAAATTTATGATTAGATTATCTGGCATTGTTTCTATTGAAATGTGAAGTGTGAATCTTGTGGTTTAATGAGGCCTAATTTGTTATTTGATGTTCATGATTCTGAGGGTATTGTGTGGCGAGGGGAATATCCTATTTCTCATGCAACCCACCTACCAGGCTTAGGATATTCTTATATTCATGAAATCAAGGGGTAATTGTTCTCATCCATGCCTACCTGACTTATTACAAAAAAAAATATTCAGTATCTACTTTCGACCTAGATTGCTCTTCTTTTATGAGCTGTAGTTTTTTTGCTATAGCGGACTAATTTTTAATAATATGCTGAAGTCCGGCCAGCGGAGGGCGATTCTGTCAAACTTGGTGAACTTACTGCCATGAGTTTCTGTTTGCATTGATATGTTTTTCTATTTTATTTTTAATCTTGTGTTAGGCTCCTCCTCTCAGATGACTTGTTTCTTAAAAAATACGCATTACAATCATCTCCGGAAGTTTTCATGAAATACCCCGTTTATCCTCTGAAACACCCCACGCAAAATATGAGGTGATCCCCGTAGACCCCGAAAATTACGATATTAACCCAAAATCAATATATTTCAAGATTATTAACAATATCACTGATAATAATAATATTATTAATAATATTATTATAATGATTATTATTAATACTTTTATTACTTTTATTATTATTTTATTATTATTAATATTGATAATATTATTAGTAGTAGTATTAGCATTAATATTATCATTTATATTATTGTTATTATTATTATCGTTATTATTATTATTTTTATTTATATTACTATTCTATAATAATATTTTATTTATTATATTTTTTTCATTCAACTTATTTTCAGTATAATTATTTTTTTTTTGTCACCGTTATCTTCGTTTTTACTTTTATTAGGTTTTTTATCATCATTGTTATCACTTTAATCATTACGAACGTCGTCATTAGTATTATGTTGGTAATACTGTTATATGAGTATATACGAAATATCTGGTGTTTTCTGAGGGGTCAGGTGATAAAGAGATCAACAGAATTATGATTCAGCTTGTGTTTGTTTGCGTGATAAATCTTCCTTGTCTGCATCCTTCTCTAAATTCAATCAAATGAGTCCATCAATAGCGTTTCAATTAAGCTGCCATTCGCACAAGTAAAATAATCATTAACAACTTGTTACATATATTATACAATTTTAAAAATTGCAATCAAGCACGACAATATAATTGTGTTAAGTTGCTAGGGGATGAAATAAAAAACGATTTTCTATAAGTTCAAATAGTTCTAGTTTGTGATGATGTTCTGGGTAACTTCGACATCTGAAAAGTTTTTTTCTGGTTAAATCGTCCTTGTGTTCCAGGAACGGTACCATTCGGTCATTTATTAGTAGCGTTAAGGAAGAGCTTAATAACAGCTATAGTTTCATGTTGTTGTCTCTGGTTAGATGGCAAACTTTGATAAAATAATACGTGTCGAGAAGCCCTTTACGTTTAAATCTCATAAACACCAACTTCTTTTTGCCTTCTACTATAAATTCAAATAAAATATATAATTCTGTTTCGTTTCTCCAAGTTTGTTTATTATTCATGTGGGGCTGATTCTCATTAGCATTTTGGACCTAACAACATTAAGGTTCTTGGCAGGTCAGGACAAAAGGCTGATCATCTCCCGTTTCCCATCATTTATGAAAATGGCAATATTAAGGTTCTGAACTGAGCGGAAAAGGAGGTCAAGTCCTTCTTGTCCCGAAGACATTTCCAGCTCCATAGCAATTCGGCAAATAATTGTAGTGAGCTACAAGATGACCTGCTGATGTTCCATGTCGATTTTAATTGGTGGCACACGAGTGTCCTGTGATTAATACATTCCATCGTCGATTTGTAACAGCTATGACACTATACATTGCACCAGGCAACATATACGCTAGTTGATCAGGTCGATTCAGTTCTGGTTGGCAGGTTATTATTCCCAGTGATTATGTTATCGGATGAGCTGATTCGAAGCTACTCTCACGAAGGGATTAATTAGGCTTTATTTATGGTAGTAAAGCAGCTACCCCCATGTTGATAACCAAACTTTATATGAATAATTAGATTTCCTAGATCACCAATTGGGCTTACTTTTCGATGATGGTCATCTTGGGCTATGTAAGATTTGAGCAGTGTTATGTAAAACACTATTGTAACTATTTAAAAATTTTGTCCTTGGTTTGTTTATATATGTGATCAAATTGGATCAAAATAATCGTATTAATTATACATAGTATCTTCGAATTATGATGTTATGTCAAACGAAAAGATATTTGTGTATTCAAATCATCAGAAGCCACAACAGTAATCAACAAACTCAACGACTGATTAATAGGTCATCTTTACTTACAAATATACAGTAGGGCTTATAGCATTTTCAATCGAGAAATATGTATTGTGATTCGTCTTCCTTAAGACTGAAAATGTTCCATAATTGATGTTCAGGGTTCTTAGATCTTTAATCATTAAAAAAATCCTATAATCTGCACTACGAATATTTGATAATCTTCTTATCTCATATTGAGCTATTAATCCATACCCTCGTATCGGAGCAAATTGAAGTCCGACTCCGCGGCAATTTAAGGCCCGCATCATTCACACTAATGCCTCTTGCCCGACAAGGTACTGCGGCCAGTAGAGGAGGAGGGGAGAGCAGATGCCATTAGGATAAAGGGAGGTGGAAGATAAGAGAGTAATGAAGAACAAAGGAAATGGCATCACAGAGGGATATTATCCCTTTGAATTCAGGTACGAAATATGAAAAACATACCTGGAATGAGTGGATAATGAACCTTTTGATTCAAATATTGGATTAAATCCTCAGAAAATGGCATAGAACATGACATTGCTGTGAGGATTGTCTCCCTTGTAATATGAAAACTCCTTTGAACCTGGATATTATTAATTGACGGAGATTTACAACGTTTTGTTTCCAGCAATTTCCTACCAAATATTTTGGGTTGGATTATCTGGTATGATTCGTTCTGGATGATTGCGATTTATGTCCGTGTTTTACGTGTTTGCTATAACACAGTCTAGCCTTAGGAGCTATTGGAAACGGAAGCAAGCTTCATTAAACGTTTGTTCGACATGCACGCATTTCATGTTATTCAAACCGTGACAAAAAACGAATTTTCTCTGAATGCACAATTTTAAATGATTTTTTTATTGGCATAATTTTATTGGCAAAAATCGTCGGTGAGGGTGTAATTGTCTGCTTTCAATAAAGGTTATTTTAGACACAGTGTTTGTATGCTCCTTCCGCTTAAAACCCAGTAAATAAATGTAACTTTCCCATCGGCGCAATGTTAAGATGTGTCACGAATACACCGAACACGAGAAAAAAAAAATTACTTTAGAGTTGTTGTCCGGTCGTAACGACAAAACGACGCGCATAAAGTAGTACGATGGATAGTGATTAAACGACACATATACTGCCGTACGAAGGATAATGATGAAGCGACGCGCATACTGTAATACGAAGGATAATGATGAAAAGCTCCACTCACAGTAGTACTAAGGATGCTGATAAAACGACGCGCATAATGTAGTACGAAGGATAATGATAAATGACTCGCATACAGTAATACGAAGGATAATGATAAGAAGCCCCGCATACTGCAGTACGAGGGACATTGATGAAACGACTCGCATACTGTAGTGCGAAGAATTATGATGAAACGATGCGCATACTGTTGTACGAAGGATAATGACATAACGACGCGCATACTGTAGTACGAACGACAATAATAAAACGACACGCATACTGTAGTACAACGAACAGTGATAAAACGCCGCGCATACTGTAGTACGAAAGATAATTATAAAATGACGAGCATACTGCAGTATGAAGGAAAGTGATAAAACGACGCGCTTACTGTAGTACGAAGATTAATGGTAAAACGACGCGCATACTATGGTAGAGAATATAATGATAAAACGAGGAGCATACTATGGAACAAAGAACAATGATGGCACGACGCGCATACTGAAGGACGAAGGACAATGATAAAATGACTCGCATACTCCAGTACTTATTACAATGATAAAAATACGTGCATACTGTAGTACGAAGGATAGTGTTAAAACGATGCGCATAATGTAGTACGTAGGATAATGATATGACGACGCACATACTGTAGTACGAAGGAAAATGATAAAACGACGCGCATACTGTTGTACGAAGTACAATGATATAACGACGCGCATACTGTAGTATGAATGATAGGGAGAAAACGACGGGCAAACTGTAGTACGAAGGATAATGATAAAACGACGCGCATACTGTAGTACGAAGGATGGCTGATACATGACTTTCTATTATATCTGCTTTAGGCCTCAATTCGTTGCTGGTGTTCTAAATCTCCAACTCGATTATACAATTTTTTGTTTAGGTGTGTGCCGTGAACATTTTTCCGTCTCCTCCAGTCCCCTTTCGTCATCCTCGTCGCTCTCCGAAATAGTGTGCTGGGTTTTACCCATCCTAATTGCTGACATCAGCTCCACAGAGAGCGGTTTGAGGGAGCACCACTCGGCTCAGGGAAGGATGGGGAAGCTGAGGGAGTCTGGTCGGCTTGCGTTGGGCTGACCATCCTGATTGTTGTCATCAGCTTGGCAGGAATCAATTTGAGGGCTCACTGCTCGGCTTTGACAATGGGTGGGTGGGTAGATGAGCTGAGATCAGCAAATTGTGCTTAGGCAAAACATTCGACAGCATGTGGTGGTACTAAAAGGCAGTCAACTGAGACCTTCCGAGTTGTGTAATGACAAGCAACATTCAGTTGACTTGAAGAACACAAATCGAATTACTCGGATTACCTTGAAGAATCTCACTGTTTTGGAATCTAGTTGTACGGCCGTTACTGGTATGCTGGACATGCACTTGCTGCTGAAATCGGCACCAATATCCTTGTTTATGAGGTAAAACGGAGTTTGTGCGCTGTTCTGGTGCTCAAAAATTATCTTAAAGGGGAATTATTCAGAGTGTTGGGTTACCATATAAATCCGGTCTCCGAAGACAATAAACCTTTACATACTAAAATTAAACAGAATTTACAGGTCATTTTTAAATTTGTTTAGGTTTGATTTCATTCGACCCGATACACGGTAATAGAATACGTTACATGAAATTTCTATAGAACATTCCTGTCCAAGTTTATTATTAACAAGGTCTTCTGCTAGACTTCCAAATAAATTGTCAAAGTTTTCAACCTTTGACAATTGAAAAAGGTTTTGTCAAATCTTTTTTAACCTCGCAACGTCAGTCAGAAAGAAATTTAGAAACGGTAGACGATGCGAAAACTCGGAGGCCTCGGGAACCCGGACTTCTCCGCATGAATAACATTCCAAATTTGTTTTTGTCAGACATGTGCGATGACAATATGAGGATCTAGTCCTGTGCACTTAAAAATTAAGGTCTTTATTATTATTCCAAGGACAACGCCTCGTCCATAAATGTGTCAAATTGATAAAACAATCAATGCAGTCAAATGCAAGATGAGGGATGCAGAATAGAGTAGGAAATGATTCAATTAGCTTGACCATAGACAGCAGGACTTGATGACTGCTCATAACATATAATTAATAAGAAAATAATTGTTATAGGTTGAAATAAGGGCAAGTCTTACCTCAAAACAATCAGACTGTTTTTCTCCAATTCTGCATTTCTTGTTCTAAGTATTTCAATTGCTCCAACAACCCTGATAATTTTTTGCCTCTATCATATTCATTTTCTTGAATGTCACATTGTTCAATGAGCTTTTATTGGACGACGGCTCTGATAATCCAGGGACTAGTGCAGGCATTCATAAGCAATCATATGATCACCGAGAGTGACTATTAAGTCGTCGAATACCAGGAACGTTTTTGACTAACGGTATTTTGTTAGGCAAAGCAAAACCTCCGATCGATCCTCCCGGACGGCTCCAGTAGCAGGGCCGTGGTAAGAGTTCAGTATCCGCGGTCGCTGAATATTCAATCAGCCTATTTTACAACTTCAATCCCCACCAAATCGAATTCGGAAAGATGTTATATTTTCTTGCGTGGCTCTTCGGCGAGGAGTGCGAGTTGCAATGAATATTGCGACCTTCGATCGTAAGCTCCAAAGAGGGCACTTGCCTTCGTAATAAATGGTTCGGAGTGGACATTAGTAGCAGATACGTGTGGTGCGAAACGCTAATTTGGTTCGATTTACGGGAGTTTGCGCATAACATTTCAGCGGCGACCGGAGGCATTCGGGCGGGTGGCTTACGGGTGGTTTACGGGTGGCTTACAGCTAACGGGTTACCCATAAGGACGGACGGACATACAGCGTTCGGTTTATTCATAAGGTATAGGTTAACATATTTGCATAAAGGCTACCTTTGTTTTTATTTTCATTCGATTTTCACTGCTAGGCATACTGAATTGCGATTCATTGCATGTCGTGTTGCATATCTGTAATTTCATTGCTAGTCCTCTGAGTGTTTAGGGATAAAAATAAAATACATTCATAAGATAATTTTATTGATAATAAATCCAATAGTTGCATACTTATTTACATGAAGTACTAAAAGCTAAAACCCCAGCATAGTGTGCTTGCACGAATATTGATTTCCGGACACGTTCATGATGAATTTTCCATCCTTGTTATCATTTCTACGTCATTCGCTGTTGGAGAACTGCTCGATTATCTTTTTGACGGGTATATTTTCACATAGATAAAACGCAAAGTACAGGCAGTTGGCTCCGCAAAACAAGAATTGATCACTTTGGATCGGTTTCTGTAGTAAAGTTGTCTTTTTGCATGAGTATTATAATACGATGCTATATTTCATCCATATATTTTTTGATTAAAAACCCACATGAATAAGAACAAATTGTGTTTGTTATCGTTTTTAATTTTATTATCCAATGACCCATTTTATTAGGATCGCTCTCGCTGTTAACAATCATGTAGCTGTTCATTGGATGCAAGGGCATTCTGTTTTCAGCAAAACACCCTATATAGGCACGTTTCATGATTGGATCGTTCATGGATATATTTTCAATTTTATTATTATACATGTTTACTGTAGATAGTTAAGGAATACCCTCCTTGCTGAATTTATTTGGATGACACCGAGTGTATAACCTACCCGGAACAAGATCTCATTCGTAGTGGGTGGAGTTTGGCTATTCACTGCTATCCTGCTATTGATCTTTTTTCCAGGTTAATGACATCTTCAGATTCGGTTGGCCATGTATCTATAACAAAAATAGTTCTTCCTCCATGGAAATTTTGTCTTGTGATGAGATGAGAGCTGTTATGTGTTCCTAGAGCCGAAAGTATTTGATGCTGTGCTTGAGCGCACTCTCTGGGAAACGATGATCTAATATTGCTGACGCAGTTCCTGTTTACATCGACGATAAGGTTTGGGATGTCTTTGTGCTGGAAGTTATTTGGATTGCGAACATATGCCCCGTTATGTGCCGCTTGATCAATGAGAAATAAAGTTAATATATGTGGAACAACCCCGTTAAAGGGGGAATCAGTGGATATGGAGTTTTATTCGTTAGGAAACACGATTGTAATGACAATAGGTCGATCGAACATATATTCAATCATGTCATTGTTTTTTGTGTGCGCTTTATTTAGAGCCAGCAAAGCTGTAGTGTATGGAATAACCTTTTCACATCATAATATACATGAATCAACTAAAGAGATGTATTCTTCATTATCATGCGTTAGAAGAACGCTGCTTGGTTATGCCAGCTTCAATCGTATATTTACGCTGACATTATTCGATAGATAATTATTGCTATCGGCTACACCAAAGTTTAGTGGTCCCATCCCATCATATTAAACCCTTTATTATTTATATCGGAGCTTTTCGTGGATGTATGGGCGTGAGATTATTTTTTAGTCCAGTATAACTGTTTCATTTACACTGAACACCATTTAGGAATAGAGAGTGACTTTGGAACATGCGATGAAAAAATCCGCCAACGAGTGTAACATGGGCATCTGCTGCAGACGCGCTTCCATTTGCATTTCTAACACGGATTTTCCCTTATGCAGTTAACGAGCTAATGTCGAGCATTTTATTATCGGACCCGGGAATATGGAATTTGATATGGAAATCGACAATTCTACCATCATACAGGCTGCTGTTTGTACTTAGATAATTTTTTTCACATTTCGACTCGATACTTGATTCAATTAAATATTTCTTGTTGAAAGAAAGAAACATATCAATCAAGTCCATTTCATAGTTTTCCGTAGTTGCCTCTAGCCATGGCATGTTGGGAAATGATCCGACAAGCATGTTGTCGGTATCGAACCTCACACAAAACTAACGTTAATGGTGCATGGACAGTGGTATTTATTAGTAATTATATAATGGACGACACGACGCCATCTTTCTTGCACGTTTTTTTGTTGATTTACTTTTTTTTGCTACTTCTCCTACAACCTTGCCTCCATTCATAGCATTCTTGACAACATTCTTCAGGGTAGCAATCCCATGTTCCTTGGTTGATTTTCGCATATCTTACCGCTCCGAATAATCGTGTGCCATGTTTTGAGCCCTATCAGCAGCTGCAGGAAGTAAAGTTCTTCGTAGAAAAATGAATGTACTTATTACAAGACTGGCTTTGATTGAGAAAAAAACGCTACCTCTCTGGTACTGAACCGAACTTGTCAATCGGTCAATATCATGTAAGTTTCCACAGCGTATTTTGTCTCGTTTCGCGAATAAACCTTCGTATTGTTTATATGACGAATATACATATACCACCCTCAAGAGTGTTAGTAATCAATGGAACTTATTTATACCCAGCGTTATATTTATATGGTTCTAGTTTCTTTTAAAATGCAATACGCATAGGCTCGAGCCACCATCCCTGAACGGGATGAAACCGCCAACACCATTTCGTTGATCGCTTAAGACACCTTCACCGACATTATATTTACACATAGCTCCACCCATCAAATCCGCCGATCTATCTCCAACAAAGTACCAATTCACCGTAGCTTCAGTATATATGAATTGCGACATGTTTTGTAGAATGAAGACATTGAACTTTTTGCGTTCGTGGCACAATCATATTCAAACAATTTTCCTCCATCTCGAACGATTCGTTTCCTTAACAGACTTTTTTTGGTATGGATTTTTAGCTCGGAGATGTGTTCTTTCAATGTATAGCCTGAGATGTTTTGGCTAGAAACAAACAAAGCAGTTTCATGCCCGACTTTTTCATCCATATCAATAAAATAGTCTACGTAGAATACAATGTTGTTCTGTTCATCGTGCTTTTTTATCATGAACCAGTCATTATACAATACTTATATAAGTCCTACGCTCCACTCTCCCTGTAGCTGTATTCCTGGATAAATATTGTAAGTAAAACTGGAAGATGTGTTGTTTTGGTATATTGGCTATTGCCCAAAAGTCCTCCGGTTCCTGCATCCTGCACTGGATCCTACGTCATACGACAACAACAAACCGCTTGACGTTATCGAAATGTACTTCAACTAGTTGGTAATGAAACATATATGTTCAAGCTTATATTTATTTATAAACATATGTTCTTATTTACTACATATACGGAACATTTACTGAATAAAACCTGATGACGTGGATGTGCTTCCGTCATTCACGTGAGTGTACTCGTCAATTAAGGCCTCACCCGACTTGAATCCATGTTTACGTTAGTATCATCATCCACGACACATCGCTTCCTCTTTTTAGTGGCGGTAGGTTCAACTTCAATAGATTTTTTGGGAATATCTGGATACCCATAGGCAAGAGTTGTGCACGTGTCAACATAGTAGCGCTTATTTACAAACTGACAGAGGGAATTTTTAATAGTGCGTACAGTTTGAAGCTGGTATGTTTGTGCGCGAAAGTTGTGTATGGTCTCAAAGTGTGTATATGTCTTCTGGTTATGGATGTCTCTGTATTGTTCATGTCATGTTTTGACTTGCGACTGGTAATTGACACCCTTGGCAGCTGAATCTGTGACGTCGGACTCAAGCAACATACTGTAACACTTTGGTTGCAAGCAAATGATTTCACTAGGGTAGTCGAGGGCTGTTTCATTTTTCAGTAGTCCCAGGTGTCATTTCTTTGAATCATCGTACAAGGGAGGATTTTTGGGGTAGTTGGAGAAGTTCATGTGTTCAGTCAGGGGAGGTTTACGCATTTCTGTCTCACTGTCGGCCCCACCTTTGAACAGGAGCAGCCAACAGTCTGTATCCAAATAGTTGAGCGAGACGTTGTCACCGTATTTGGGTTTCAGTGTGTCATAGAAGAAGCTGTAGACTTTTGCTTTAGCTTTCTCAAGCACGTAGAATCCAACTTGTAGTGGGTGAACCATTCGGACATTTTATTGCTTGAGGAGCATGATGACTGTTTCAGGGCCGACGACGTGGCAGTTTTTCAGGAGGGGGTTGCCAGCGTGTTTTCCGAACTTTTTGGCTGTGCACACGACCTTTGCCTCTGGACTTCTGTTGAGCGGATTGAACAAAAGCTCCCGGTATATACTATTCAATAAAAGCTTATATAGGGACTATTCAAAAGAGTACGTAGACTCTTGACTTTTCTGGAAATTTTTCATAATGAAGGATTTGAAGACAGGTTCATGTTTCATTCGAAAGATTAGATGAACCTTGGTGACTTCCAGTCCTTGTCTGAGGAGTACTTGCATTAATTCCAGGGCCATGAGGTAGTCACTTTGGGGCAGATGACTAGCAAGCAGCTTAATATCTGCTCGTTTCCTGTTTGAGATGTTTTGAGCCTGCCAAGAGATTTTTTGTGAAGGGCGAAACATCGTCCAAGCTGACTTCTTTGTGATGTAGTAGTAATGGCAGCTCGTCTGTTTTCCATGTAACTTCGTCACTGACTTGAGCATCAATACAGACAATGTACGTGTAATCACCAGAACAGTCCGCGTTTACCAAGTGGAATGCTTGAATTCATTCGGGTGTGAGCTCGTGGATTTCACCAGCGATAAAGGGCTCACTCAAGCATCCGTCATAGAGACACAGGTAATTTAGGGTCAAAGTCTTTGCAACGGAGATTGTTTATCTTGCTAAGACTTTTCTTCAACGTCACAAATCTGCCTCTTGTATTTTTGACAATCGAGTGGAGTAGATCGATATCTCTGACCAGCTCCAGCTTCATCTTACCTACGTCGAGGGCAGCTTGCATTGTAAAGCCTGGAGCGCTCACAAAACCGACAGGGATCGAGGGTGTAGTCGCGTGCCATGATCTTTTTAAACTTTGGAAGACTTCTGCCAGTAGCAGCGTGTCTTTTGATCATGTAGTCACGAAAGGTCTTGCAGTTGGCTGCCTGCCACATTTCAATCACTTCAGCATGATCAGAGACCAATATTCTTTTACCTCGAAGTTGACTGTAGAAGTCTTGTTGTGATGGGATGTCTGTTTGGTCCAGAACAGAATCCGATGTGATGATTTCGTAGCAGAAATGTCATTTTCGAGGAGCGATGCGTAGAACCGGGTCACTGTAGCCGAGACTTGTGAGATGGGATTTGAGGAGCGGCGTGTCATGACCACTATCTCTAAGATTTTGGGCAAGACTGTCTAAACTTGAGCTGAAAAAGGAGTAGGAGTCGATGAACTTGACCCCGTACTTGCTCGTGGCATCGTTCAAGGAGACAGAGATGTTGAACATCTTGTCTGACTGTTTCGACAACACACGGATATTCGAAAAGTTTGTGATGTTCAATCCTCTCAATATAAATCTCATGCATGAACCCGAGTTTATCCGTGATACTAAAGATTCAATTAAAGCACAGAGCTCCAATATAGTTGCCAGATATCCCTTCTTTATTGGGTCCGAAGACACCCTCGATGGAACGATTATTATGACGAACTCGTTTTTACCTTTTTCTCCAAAAGTGTCCCCGCAGCACTCATGTGTTTGGCTTTTGCATTTTTTTTAAGTCATGTTTTGTGAGGACGGGCTCGGGGTACAAGGTCAAGGTATCCATATATTCATTGCAATCCAGCAACAAATTCTTGACAAGATGTGTCTTCATCTCCTAAAGCCGGTCTGAAGTCGAATCGATTACTTTGCGCCTTACAATTCTCCCGTCTTTATCCACCAGAGTATAACTGTACATGCACAACTTGTCTATGTTAACTACATTTTTCCCCTTGCCTCAGGGTCCAGCACAGATTAACAGTCATAATAGGCAACAACAGGCGGTTTCATTGCTGCAATTGGTACATCTCGACTTCTTTAAGCATATTTATATTTTGCAAGCCTGTACTGGACGAACACAGTTTTACTTGTCCAGCTTCCTAGTTTTCATCCACGCCCTGCATGCAGAATGGACAAAATAGTTGTCTCAAAGGGTCGTATTTCTAAAGTTTTTTATAAATGTATTGAAACACGGTATGAACGCGATATGATTAGCATCTAAAATTTGCATAAGATGGATTGTGCGCTCCTCGCTGGCTTCTAAACTGCCGCTGTATATGCTGACACGACCATAACCCCCCTTCTCTTATGTGAGCTGATACAGTCTGATGTTCCGGTCCAAGTCCTTTTCTATGACTGGAATGTACTCTAGCGCAACAGGTTTGTTCAAGGCAAGTTTTGGAAATTGGAAGTATATGTCTTTGTACGGGAGATGGTTTGTTGTTTAAAATTTGAATGGTGTGTATTTTCAGGCAAAGGGAAGTGGGCGATGAGGCTAGTGAGCACACAATTTTTTTTGTCATGACGTTGACAGTGTGGTGCCGGCATGAACATTTTTTGGGCGAAGAAACATAGCCGCCTAAACGTTTGTTCCATTAACTTCCCTCCAGTAAAATTTAACCTTTACAATGGTTACTGTATTATTGCTCCAGCTATTACTTTCGAGCTCTTGTTTCTTATAATCAATTCTGTATATCTACCCTGAGATCCTCAATCAGCTCTGTGTTTTTTGTTAGCTCTATAGCTTTTGTGTTAAGCACCCAGTCATTGTCCTCTACAGATTGTGTTGAGCACCCAGTCATTGTCATCTTCTCGTTTGCTCGTAATACCATTTACAATGCATTTGAGTCTTTGGAATGTGCCTGTTTTGGATTCCGAGTCTTCCACTAATTCCGCTGGTTTAAACGTAATCAGTGTGGATATGTTGACATGTTCAGTGCATGCTATACATTTTGTAGTGACAAAATTGTTTTCCAAAAGTCTTTTAGAGGTAGGCGGATATCATATAGGCTCACGTATCGGATCTGTAGCCTGAACACCGAAGACGCAGCAGTAGGCTGAACACCGGGTTGTTCCGAAACTCGATCAGCAGCAGCAGCACCGGGTTGCGGGCTTGCGCTAGGGCTTGCGGACATTATGATGTTTCCGCTAGGTGGCGGGCTTGCACTAGGGCATGCGAGGCTACGTTGCGGACACGTAAGCGCGTCATTTCAGTATGGTCCGTAGCTATTTACAATCCCTGCATTCTCAAACAATAGCGTATTCGCCATCACCATATCGTTATGGTTCATCCTACAAGCTTAAACAAATTATGTTTATGACACAATAACAAATAAACAAAAAAAGGTACAGAAAAATATATCTAGAATAAAACAAAAAATAGACATGTTAGAACTGGCAGTACTTACATCTCGAGTGAAAATATGACTGGCACCAACAAGCTCATGAACACAAATAATGTCTGAGCTGCGGCATTCGTCGTTGCACACATATGTCATTCACCGCCAGATGTACGACAACAAAACCAAATCAAAACTAAATCAAAACAAAATCAAAACAAAACCAATATGCGTTTTGTAACCTGTTTGCTTGCCTTCAGCGGTAAGGTTGTATAAAACTTGTACCGCTGAGGCGGTGGACACACACATCATCAGCTTCTCATATAGTAAACATCCTCCTACTCAACATTGACCAACAAGTCCGAAAAAATGGAGTTGATATAAGTAGGAGATCTTGCAGTGACCTATAACCGAACTCTCCAGAGGTTTGCATTCATTGAAATTGGCATTTTTTGTGTCAACGAATATTACAGCATTTAAAGTTATCTCGGATTTTTTGAAGATGAATGAACAAGTGACTGTTTTAATATGGCAGGACTCGTCGAGTGTGGAGCTGGAATGCAACTCGGAAGAAATATCGCTTGTGTTCTTAAACAAGATATCACAAATGCACAAGTCTAGAATTGTACTGAGTCCTGACTTAATAGTTAGCTTCCTTAGTCATAGGTAAATAATGCTAATCTCGGAAGACAAGCCCCTAACGTTGGATATACCAGACAAATAATTCTATAACGCCTGCTCAACCTATGGTGAAGATGTTCCTCAAGGAAGATTTTAATAATATTATCAAAAATGTAGGAACATTATTTTGTACACACTAACCTTTGTAATGCATCATGTCCGACTTTTAAAAAGTCAGTTCCTGTAGTCTGTTGAGGGTAGTGCCACGCATGTCTGCATCGGCGGTCTTTGCTACGTTTTTTCGAGGTTGTCATGATTGAGGCTGCTGCCGTTGCTGGCAGTGATGTACTGTCAGCGGATGACGCTGGTAGTTTGGATTTCCGTACCTAGGATCGCCGTGATAGTATGAGCGATGACCGGCCAGCGGATTGCTCTGATACAGGTGATTTGCTGTAGGTTACTGCGTCGGTCTGCACGTGAAAATTAGGTATTTAGTAAAAATATAACACTGTTTCTACTCTATCGTGGGATAGTTTGATTACAGAGTCCAAAAACATTTGGAAATTTCGTTAAACATACCTATCGTCCCTAAATATCCGGGTTGATCTGGCCTACCCCCGATCGAGTTGTCACCACGATCTGATGGATGAAAAATAGTAATGAATAGATTGCTCAAAAAAATAAATACGTTTGCCACATTGGTTGATGTCAAAACTGTTTACATGACCCATCTAACTTTAGAGATGTAAACCGGATGAAAGTAGCTATAATGTCGACGAAACAGCCTACTAAAGGAATAAGATAGGGGTTAGTTAGCGGTGGGGCAGGGACGGGGTTAAGCTGCGCAAACGTGCAATCCAGAGTCAGCGGCGGAAGACGGGTAGGAACTGGTTTGGCGCGTGAGTCAGCTAACGGGAGGGGGTAGCGGAAGGGGGGACGGAAGGGGGAACGGCGGCCTGTATGCCAGACTTGCGGCCTAGATTAGCAGTTTTTACATTTTGAACATTTTTATTTTTATTGTATATGAAGTTTATTGTATTTATATATGTTTTTTCTTCTTTAGATGGTCACTAACTGTTGTTCGTAATATATATTTTTTTAGATTCTGGTATGAATAATGTTATAGCAAGTTTCTAGAGAAGTTGGGGGTGTTGGGATCCCTCGGTAAAAAGTTAGATACCCTCCTGGGAAATTTAGATGAGATTGCTCTCACCTATTCTTTACCTTATATATTTATTTGCGTATAATGTTTGCTATGTTTGAGTGTATGCTTCGTTATATATTTATGTCTGGATTATAATTCTATATATTTTTCTGTACATAACTGTTTGTATTCTTATCTAGTTGTGGTATAATTGACTCATTCGATGGTTGATCGGTGGATTCGTAGCGGTTGGGGTCACGATATATTGTCGGTTTTGTTCATTTATCACGATGTATTCTTTAATAGTATTAGTGTGGTAGGTATGTCTTATAACTCATTTTGCAGCCTTAGTGTGCGATCGACCACGTATGGTACCAGACTGAAGGCTGGGTTTCGGGCAATGTTCTTTGTATTTCTCCACTCGTTTATTT
>SDVV010004780.1:0-19857 GCA_016164225.1 Gammarus roeselii
CCCTAAAAAACATTCAGAGGACATAGCACTGAAGTTGCAAAAGCATTGAAATGGTAATAACCTTATGTAAATAACCCGTTAACAGCATTCCGCGGAAAACCAGTTCCTTCCGCCCGCCCCCCGCTGCGCTTACCCCGTACAAAGCGGTTGAGTCAAGGTTGCATGCATCGCGTCCTACCCCCGCCCACCAAAATGACTCTAGAATGCCGTTCTTGTACAACATCTAACTACTATTAATCCTAAAACACTGAAAAAAAATCCTATGCAAGAATTAAAAATAGATCGATAATACATAACTCTTGGATAGTATAGGTTACGTTAGGTTAGGATGATGAGTTCTTTTCACCTAACATGTCGTGAAGCTGATCCACATTAAATATCTTGTAACAATAGCAATGGATGTTCTAAAGAAAAAATGCTGCATATGTTAACCGCCCCTGTATATGCATACAAATGTGTGTTTGTGTCTACATTACGTGTTATATTAAAAACAGCTACGTAAAATAGAGCCATGTGGAGGGATTTGATACGAATATATTATAAATCGAAGAATAAGTATCATACGTAAGCAGAAAATCTCGAACGATGACACATAATTCTTGGTTAAGTTGGTTAGGTTAGGCGGAGGTAAAATGCTACAGATGTTAACCGCCCCTGTATATGCATGCAAATGTGTGTATGTGTCTACATTGCGCCAGTATTGACCCCTGTATATGCCTACATTGTGCCGTGACCGACCCTACATATGCGTAGAAAGCGTGCATGTGTGTACATGGTGTGTGATATTAAAATGAAAAGCTACGTAAAATATAACCATGTTGAGGGATTTGATGTGTACATCGCATATCAGAATGACTAAATATCATACATAACCATCAAATTTGAATGAAAAAATATATAAATAATGGTTAAGTTGGGTCAGATTGACCAGAACTTTGAACATAACATCGCGTAGAACTGATTCACATTAAAAAAAACTGCAAGAAATGAAGTGAATTGGTTCTTATGGAACCAGCCTGCTGAGTCTCGTCCAAACATCTAATGGAGATATCGATAAATTCTTAAGCTTAAACATCTGCAAAAAGATATTTGCTGGATCAGAATTAGAGAAGTGTATTCAAACTGCCGATAATATGTTAAATATACAGCCCTAGTGGAGAGATTCATACATATCAATACCATACATGAACATCAAACTTGAATGAAATTACATAACTATTGGTTAGAATAGGTTAAGTTAGGTATTAATGCATCTGACAGTGTATGGTAACTCATTTTGTATTCATTGATATTTGACCTATGTTGTCGTGCATTGATATATATTTCGCCAATTATGTACCTGAGACATGGTTTATATCCTAGATCATGTTGACTGCGGACCTTACATCATAAACGGTAGAGTGGATTTATTCAATATTCGTTATAACAGACGAAAATGGTATAAGCAACACGTCCAACAATGAAACATAAAATCTTATTCCAACAGTAAAATCATACATAAAACTTGCTAACGCTTCAACACCCGTAACACTCACTGACATAGGCGGTGAGCTTACATAAGCAATTTGAACTTTACAGTCTACTAACCAGCGATCACCTAACATTACTTGAAATTAATCGATACTACTGGACTTTTAACTAGCAAAGTGTAATTAATAGATATATAATCTTGTACTTGAACTCCTGAGGTGAATTAAAACAGGACTAAGATCAAAAACTAACATAAAAAAGCATACGGAAAAAATATCTGGCATTTAACACTGAGTTCATGCATAACAAATAATACTACGGTATCCGTTCAAATCTATAACAAATTCCTAGACCTAACTGATGCGCCTCTAGTAGGACAAAATCCAAGTCCACTGTGTCATAACAACGAGCTCTACAATGCTTCACTAGGTCACTTCTCAGTAATCACCATTGATATATAACAAATTAAGAGGTTACACCCAGTCATGGTACAATAACTCAGACATACCATGCATCCGTGTAGTCCATCATCTCTGAACAACGTCGAGCAAAGTCACATCCTGGACATAACCAAGAATCTATACACAGGTACAGTGGTTAAGAATGGGCCTGACATGAGTCCCAAAGAGTGGGGTCATAAAAAGTTGGGTTTCTGTTCACTGACGACCTAAGTAAATCTGTACAACGATCAGCAGCTCACTGTAAAACCTCTCTAACAAACACATGAGAGTTAAGACCAACATCCACATCAACTTACAAAATCTCGTTGAACTTGGACGAACTCCAGATGACCACCAAAGAGTGAAGAAAAACCCTCTACACCAGGACCAATCCATCCAGTAAATCGTCTCCTAAAACGTTAAACTACACACTTGCTAGGGTTCAATGACGAAATTCCACAAAGATTCAGTACGGATTAACACCTTTTAAACATACATTTTCATGACTATCGTGATTAATAAAATCATACAATAAAAATATAATAACTACGTAATTCTCTACTCTGCTCTAACCGATGTTAAAAAATTTAATACACTAGGGTATCCATCATAGTATATTCGGTCTACTTATATAAATAAACATATACAAAACGAGCTTTGGCCTAGGGGATTCCCTAACTCCTCCAAACCATTGAAGTATGATCCTACAATAAACATACAATAAGCTAACAACAAGCTAAGCTTGTAACAAATGGAATATTTTATATGTATAATATCCACGTCAATTATTGTAACAGGATGTAAAAAGATATATAAAACACTAAAAATATACAACATCTAACTAAAATATACCTGAAATAATGTTCAACATTGCAGATACAAACGTAATATATCCTAATATTCCTATCATTGTATAAAATAACCAACTGATTGCATCGACGATGGAAACTCTACAGAGAACATACAAAACAGAATGAAATATACTAAAACGGTAATGTTATAATAAAATAAGAAGAATGATGCAATAACCGACCAATTATGCCAAAAAAATTGTGCTACATGGAAGATGCAGACCTTAAATATCCTAACAATGTCTATAACTGCATGAGATAACTATTCAAAATTACTTAAACAATACAAATTCAACTTATATCAAGTATTCATTACTTAGTATACATAACACAATAAAATAACTTACAATAAATCCATATCGTTCAGGTGCTCTCGCTTTAGGGCAACCAACCGATACTCGCTATAAAAAAATCGAGATAAGACTACCCGAACAGTCTACATACGCTTGATAACAAAACATTTGAAACATGGTAACACCGGTACATAGCGAATTATAACGAAATGCTCCCATTGATGAAGACAATCCTATTCACACTGAGCGAAAAATTTGTATCCTGAAAATAATCCATAACGAGTTCTTCCTCCTTTTAAAGGAATGTTTCAGTCACCTGTTTATTATGTATCTTTTTCTATGTGTGCTGTAGCTCAAAACAGAGAAAACAAAAGAAGGAGTTACTGCAAGAGCAACTAAACAAAGCGCAAAGGTACTGATAATACAATCGCAGAAAAACAACATTAAACTAATTGAATCTATGCCACGTGTAAATTGATCAACAGCGAACGACGTAGAAATGATACCAAGGTTGAAAAATTCATCATGAATGTGTCCGGAAATCAAAATTCGCGTAAGAAAGTGAGGAGTTTTTACCTTTTATACTGCATGTAAATTATCATGTACTGTTAGATTTATTTACAATAAAAAATTATCTTATGAATGTATATTATCAATACCCCCTAAACATGCAGAGGACTAGCATTGAAAATGCATATATGCAACATGCAATGCAATGGAATTGCAATACTGTATGACCAGCATTGAAATTCAAATACCTATATGTAAACGTTATATTTATATATCCTATTTTTATTGATAAACTATTAACATATATAACCTAATAACAAACGAATAATTCGAAAGCTGTTCGTCTGTCCGAATGTGTTATTTACCTCCGTTCCCTTCTCCATGCCCCCACCTGCGAGCTGCTGACTCCGGCCAACAATGTCGCCCAAAGGTCGCCCGTCCGTACGCCTGCCGATAAAACTGCCTCGATAGCCGTTTCGTAGTACTTTACACTACTGCTGTGGGTTTTATTGTTGGTGCTACAGTTGGATGTTTGTGAGTTGAATAATGAAATTATTGTAAAAGGATTAAATTGTTGAGAATAATTTAATGACAAGGGATGATTGATGTTAATTGTTCAATAATTGATTGTTATAATGAATAAAAAACGAGATTGAAATAAAAATGATGATTGAATGTTTGAACGATTGAGAAATACGAGTATCGCATTGCAAAAAAAATAAACTAGTTTGAAAGATAAAATAAGGGCATCGAATTTGCTAGTAGATTGACGAATAATAATGGTGATAAGTTAAAAATGAATAATTGAACGGCCTAAATTGATCTCCTGCCGTCCTCACAATCCCTAGCCACGGATTCAGCGCTTGACTGACCGTGGAGCCTTCAAGGATAAGGAACGAACGGCAGTTATAAATTGATCGGCCACATAATTGAATCGCGTTGAGTTGTTTCTGACTCCATTTGATCGACGGCGGGTGTTTGTCTATTATCAATCCTAGAGAGAGATGCGACGAGGTGCAGGGGGAGTGATAGAGAGATACATTTTTACATATATTACAAAAACGCAAGGTTTATGCTAAAATTGAGAATGACGGCGGTGCTAGCATGGACGGTGACGTAGTCAATGATACAAGTATAATACATTGGTTGTAAGGATCGCTAAGTCTTAATCACAGGGGGAATCTACACCAAAAATGAGTTATATTCGGGTACATAGTGATGCGGTTGACGGTATAACCAACACATGAATACAGGGCAATTTTAAGACCCGTCCTAGGTCACACAGCACGGAATCCTGCAATTCATGACACCAGGAACACCCGATACCGGGACTTACGGAATGGTGAGGTTTTGCCTTGCTACACTGAAGAGATAACAACTCGACGACTCGGTGGGCGCACTGAATCGGATGCACACGTGGTTGATAAGACGCTGCGTTGCGGTGTGCGAAGTAGCGCGTTGCTAGAAGCACACTTGGCGTGCGGAATAAGATGTGCAGCGGTGACGAAAGGTTGTCGAGACTGCACGTTGAGGTGTGGCGGTGGATTGATTGTTGGTAGTTGTGAAAAGCGCGGGAACGATGATGTGCTCCGTGGTGAGCAGTCGTGGACGATGAATGAACTTCAGATATGACTCGGGAGTGGTGATAGATATAAGTCACTCCGGATGATTGTTGAGACGGTTGAGTTAGTGTGTTTCATATCGGCGTGAAGGATGGTGTGTTCCGGGGTGCCTATGCGTAAGGGGGCGACCCCTGCAGGGTCGTTGGCACCCTGCCTGCTCGGTGGCTGGTGAGAGACTGCTGTGCGAGCTAGCTAGCTAGGCCAGGCATGTGATGGTGGCAGGGCACCGCAGTGCATGTTGTCTTACTCTGCACTCGGTCAGACGTACGATACAGTACAGTGCAGACTGAGTGTCGACTGCGCGAATGAATGTTCAAAACAGTACATGTTCCAATAATAATTAAATCAGAAAAATAAATAAATATTACTATAACATTTGTTGAGGTTTTATAAGAACATCAATCTATTATAACATAGCTCGCATGTTAATTTAACATTTATATGAATGCTCTGGGTTTGATCTGAGCTACGAGTTGAGTGCAGTACAGCTGAGCGCGAGAGTTAGAGTGAAAGAAGTATAGCCTATTGTAAGTGAAAGTTATAGCAACTGTACACAGTATATAACACGTGATTTTTCGGAATGAAATCCTTAAAGAAGTAATGATTTGACTTGATAAATATTTACCATGATATTATTTTGAATTTAGTTAAGGGAATTGATAGTTTTTAATTCAGGAATTGATAGTTTTTAATTTTAAGTATGATGTTATTTTGATCAAGTTAATAAGGCTTGGCTGAAAGCACGATACTGGATATGTGGCAAAGTAGCCTGGCTCGGCATGACCAGAGAGGACTGAAGGGATGTGACGGTTGGTGTTGTTTGCGCATTTGGGCAATTGATTCTGGATAATTAACAACGAGCCGGCATCGAGAGGTTTGGGCGAACGTGACGTCAGAGATGAACGTTCTAGAAGTTTATAGTTTTCGGCTAATTGGCAATTATAGTGCGACAAAGACGAGATCTCATTCGGAGGATACCGAACGGATATTGTGGAACAAACGCTGGGCCTAACTTTATGACTGCCGCCAGCACATGTGCTATGCATCGTTTCACAAGAGTAGCGTGTGTGAGAACACGGAATGCATAGCATGAGGTTGCTCGATGAGCACACACGGACATAATGAGCATACTTAGGCATGAAGTATAAATAGAATGGCTCATGAAATGTTTGATTTACACGTGACTGCAAGAATTGAATAAAATGTAGTTATTACAGTAGTGAGGCGATAGTAAGACATTTGTAGTAGATACAACATAGTACAGTATAGTAGGGCAGTTATAGTAGGGCGCTTGTGGTGAGGAAAGGCGACGCCACACTGCGAAGTCCACATTCATGCGTTTCAACCCATCTCGATTGATGCAAGATATCCAGTTACCCCGAACATCATCTGACTTCCCTCCTAAGAATGGACATTTGGAGCTGAAATTATTTACAACGTAAACTAAAACGTATTCTCTGCATTCGTGAGCATCTAAATGCGCGCTTTCGATGTCCAAGTCATCAATTGACAAATCATTGGAATAATTGTTTTTTTTGCAGTCATTGAAAAGGATTTACAGACAAGGGAGGTGATACACGGAGGCACAGATGTATCGCTTTTAATATTTTGGAAATTTTTACCGGTGAGCTTGCATTTTGCAATTCAACAATGACCAAAGCAACACAGTCAACATTTTTAGAGTAATGAGAGTTGAGGCGTATGGACACTAAAAGGTTGGAGCCACCTAATATGTATGCCATGATCATGTGTTTTAAACTAAGAGGGCAGGGATGGTCATAACACGAACCCATCTGTCTGATAAGCCGAACATCTGTTCAATGATATCTTGATTTAATCGTTTAGTCAACAAGTAGCGAATTCCATAATGAGCATGCAAATTGTCATACAGTGATACAATTAACTTCAACAACATAATAATATTCTAATGAAATGCAAACACTTTACCAGAAACTGTCGAAGAAAGAATTGTAGATATTGTTTCATTCAAATGTTCATTTGAAATTCGAATTTTATGAATACATCCCTATCCTTTTTAGAATCGTCACGCATAACCTGAGAGTTCATAAAATCGAACCAACTATCTATTAACGGGATAAATTTTGCTGTGGCTTCTCAGTTAATGCATTTTAGCCTATCTCGTTCACCTAGGAAGGAAATGGCATTTGACACGGTAGCTGAGAGAAGATGAACTGTTGTGCGAACTTTCTGTCGTTCCGCTCCTCTACCTTTCAAATTGTAAGAACTTATTTTTGGTGCAATTTTGAAGTCTGAACTCTGAAAATGCAGAAATTCAACTAGAGGCATTGCAATGAATTCATTGTTAGTAACGATAATTCCATGATCAATTACATTATTTCGTACTAGTTTCGCAAAATGCGGAACGTCGACAAACACATTAAAACGACGGTTCTTATCATACGGATTTGTGAAGAAATTTCTTTCTGGTGATGCATTCAACGACTTCAGTAGACCTTGATTGCAGCCAGCCATGTCACACACAGTCGAAAATACGAGGAAGCCCGCCGTTTCGACAGCTTCAATTATTTGCATCAAATTATCTTTTCTCATATTAAAATCAAATCAAACATAACTGGCTGCTTCCAGTGTCCAATAATACTTCTAATCACGGCAACCTGAACTTTGTCCTTGGGTTTCTATGTTTTGTCTGACCCTCTGTCAGACAAATATTTTTCTGACACAGACATCTCGTCAAACGACAAAATGCATGCCCGTTCACACTCAGTCATATATTTAGCTTTGGCTGCCGTTATTTTCAAAGGAGCTCTCATGAGTCTAGGTTAATCATTTATTTTTTGAATCCATGAACTAAGTGTAGAATTTGAGGGCAAAGGAAGCTTCCATACCTGCCGTATGTACCTATAAGCTTTCCTACTCACTGCTCGGAGTGACCATGCACTAGAAATATCCTAATCAATCAATCTTGCAGCATTTACCTGTCCCCCACTGATTATTTTAATAATTTGAATGCTAGAGAAATAAGGAAACAATACTTTGTATACTTTTCATAACGATATTGTCGCTATGTTTGATTTTTACTTTCAACGACTTGACAAGTTCAATCAAACGATTTATATTTTTTTTAGATCGCTATCGTTGATCTAACAAAACACATTTTCACTTCTCAAAAATGATTTTTTTGCATTCAGCAATTCAAGTTATTCTGACTGTTATTTTGCTTGTTTGGTAACGAACCACGTTTTTTCACGCTGCAGAGCTTTTATTTGTTCTAAAAGAGAATCAATGAAGTAATCCATCTGGCAATTGTTAAATTTTCAATATCTTTATGCGAATTAGCAATGTAAAGGGGAAGACTAGTGCAGCTCATTCTTTGACTGTCTAATAAACGGTGGGTGCAGTCTAGGTCCAATGAGCCTTGCCGTGTCTCACAGCCAGAAGACAAGGATGTTGTTGAGCCCAGTCGTTCTGCACTGCCGAAAGTCAAAGATGCTGGCAGCGCACAGCCTTGTGACGCACACACCCGTCTCGCATCAATGACAGCAGACTGATGCGCTGAAACGCTGCATTCATGCGCTGATGGAACCTTCTCTGGTGCACGCTCTGCGGAGTCACTTATTTTATAACGTTGCATATCGTTATGTTCCTTGCATTACCACCATACACGTGTAGGGGACAAGTGTCCCTACAATTGGTACTAAAATTAAAAGGTAAGCATTCTCTTGTTCATGGTGCTCATTGAAATAGACCGAATCATGGGCTCGACCTATCTAAAATGTAAGTTTCAGACCACTAGTTTAAACTATTCTGCTAGCGGCAACATCGAGTAAGTATACAGCAAGGCATTGAACCAATTCACTCAATCAATAATATTCTTAGTGCGTGGTTCAGTGAGTCCGCCTGCCAATACTGAGTAAGTTTTTCAGTGTATATTATAGTTTAGTAACAGCTTCGTTTTAAGCAACTATGGGGCCTATATAGGTTTATAAATATGGTGATAAGTTATTTTTAAATGACCATACTTAGCCAATTAGTGGACTGATCAGTCCAGTGTGCAGCACCAGGCTGAAAGTGATGCCTGATTTGGTGATTGTAAATAGAGTAATCTAGGTAGACAACATAGAAATATTTGAACGTAACCTTAGATTATTAATGCCCTTTCCTAGTTTCATGCTTAAAGCTAGCTAAATAAATTAAGATGAATAATATCAAACCATGTGGATGTCAAGCCTGACTGCATTTTGTGTCAGCTAGAAAGAATTTCAGCAGGTATATGTTCCCTATGAACCCTGCTGAATCATAATTCCACACATATTTCATATGCAGCGTTATAATTGACAAAATTGGAATTCCATTCAAGAATTTTATTTCATAACAGCCAATTCTAAAATATAGTGAGTCATTACCACTAGAAGGAGCCAGTTCCTCCATTCTTTAACTTCAATAACAATTTATGCTGACTACTTAACTAGACTTGTGGGTACCAGACTGAGCTCAAACTTTCCATTCAATTAAAGGCACATAATGTTGCCTGCGGCTTTAGTGGGTGAACATAAGGTCTTAACAAAGAGACCTTTCTCCATGTAACAAAAGGAATTATTCCACAGCCCGGACCCGGGGGGCCCAGCCAGGCTACCCGAGGATCACCTACAATGGGAGTTCATAGGACCAGAAATCAAAAGAAACGGTCCTTACCAAGAACGCCACAACATGCCCTGGATCCAGCTTTCACAGTCTTCCCGGCAGCAGGCCTCTTTCTTGGACACCAGGCTCAAGACCAAGCCGGGGGAGCCCAAACGATGGTGTCCCACGAGCATTGTCTTCCAGTTCTGGTCTCTCGCGGAAACCACCATAATTAGCTAAGTTCCCCACTGCCAATTTGTTTGTCTTGCATTGCACAACTATAATTCATTAATCAATTCATGGGGCAAATGAACTGCCTTCTTATTCATTCCCTTCCAATTCTCTTGTTGCCAATCCTTGAAAATGATATAGTGTATCTGAGACTGAAAAGCCATTGTAGCTGCGGCACAACCTTGAAAATAATGCGATACACTGACAGTCTGGCCGATATGTTCTTTCATTAATTATCAAATATATATAAGCAAAATGGCACCATGTAATTGTAAGTACCGCTTGAATGGTATAGCTATATAACTACATTATATTAAAACATCAAACTAATTTATTTAGAACTAGTCTTTTGACCTCAAAAACTAGTGACTCAAAAACTAGTAACTCGAAAACTGACTAGTGACCACGAAACACGCAACGTTTTCGTTTCAAAAGTTAGGCCTGGACAGCACTGTTCAATTTAATTGTAATTTAGACCGTAGGTTACAGTGGCAGGATGGTTGAACCAAAACCTGAAAAGGCATGACAAATCATCATCGGTTACGCATACAAGCTTGGAGATTCCACAAGCCACCTATGGTCATCTGACGGACCACGATCGAGAACGTATCATGCAATACACAAAAAAATGACTCGTCTAATATTTATTCACGGTTATACTACATTAAACAAATCTCTTGCATCCTCCCCAAAAATATTTCCGTCATTCTGCACAACTCGACTCCAAAGAAACGTCGGGCTTCCCTATCTAAGTTCCAATGCAGTCATTTCTACGTCAATCCTCTCTTTCATTTCTCTCCACTAGTCGGGAATCACCTCATACTAAGCGGGTATATACTCCAGCAGTAAACTCACTCACCACATGCATTCTGATTTGATTATCGTCATTCATTATCGTCATCCAACCTGGTCACCCCTGCGCTTTGCCATACTTCTCAAACATTTCACATATTTTGCTAATGCATTACATTTTTTGATGATGCATTCAGCCTTTCCACAGCTAATCTCAATTACCACGTCTTTATTTGAACCTCTTTCCACTCATTTACTCAGAGCTCAGAACCTCATCACACCCTTTAGTGCGAGCAACACTTTACAGCCTGCACACCTCATTCCCTACATGTATACCTCAACACCTGCATGGCCGCCCATCCTCTCTTAACCACGTGTACGACCAGGTGCTATAAACGATCTACCACATTCGATAATTTTGCATAAGCGCTAACACTGATTTGCATAAGGGCTAACAGTGATTTCACTTATCCACAGTGACATGTAGCTTTCTTTTCTTGCAAACTATAATAAACTAGAACAACAGGCAATAAGAAAATAATTTAAACTTTTACGGATCACTTACACACAACAAGCCATAAATCATTTTCATGCGTTGCTACATTAGTATTTTTTTACATTTGGGTACTAGAAAATCCTAATGTATATTTGCTATACTTAAAAAATTTGAAATAATAGTAGCTACATACATTATAAAAGTAGTTATCAGATCGAGTACCACAGATTATGCCCTTCGGTTATGGTGGCTGGATAACTAATATTGAAACCCTTGAAACTTGGGATGCATAATTTTATCTACGTCCAAGTTCAATTTTATGAATGTATTAATGTTATTTTGGTATTTCATGGCTGTGTGAATGATTTTTAGTTAGAAGCTCTCCGGTATACATATAAGTTAAAGGTTTCGTTGATATCTTCGAGCCCTGTAAATGTTTTGCCACGTGGGTTTATTAATTTCTCCCTATTTACTACCCTTGTACAACTTACCCATCCTTAAATAAAATTCTCTAGCTACCTAGCAAGCAGGTGAAGCATAAATCACCATAACCATCCAGTAGAGTAGCCAACCTTTAATTAGCAGAGAAAATGTATCCCATCAGGAGGAGAGCTGCCGAAACGTGGAAGAATCGATGCGTTGACGTTTGCACAGGTTAGCAGGCTGAACACCTGCAAGGGTATCAATTATTGATGCAGCGTTCAAACTCCTAACGATTGAAGGCGCAAAGATCATACGTCAGAAAATTGTGGCGTTATAAGTTAAATTTGTGCAAGATCTTGAATAACATGTTTGGGTAACTACTTATAATGTACACATGAACACATTTACGATTTTTAATAACATTTTGGTGAGGTCAGCATCCAGTGTTAGCAGGCAAGGAATCTTAGTATAGTGTAGCCCGCCATATAAATTAAAGGAAGTCGAAGGCAATAAAAAAATTGCCGACAGACACTTATCAATGGCCGACGGGCTTGTGAGTTTGCCCGACCCAGGAGAGGTCTAGGGTGTTGACCCAAACGTGACACTCTCCAGCTACTCAGTTGAGTGGGTCTGGAAGACGATATATTAACAATGACACTTCCATACACTACCCTTATGTGTGGGGAATGACACATACGTATGTGCCTATATTTATTTAATAACTCAGAGAAGCCCTTGAAACTGGCTTGAAGGTTTACTACATACACACAAATGTCAATGCTCACTTTCTAACATCAATCAATCTACTCGGGTACACGCATGAATAGATATGTATAGAGAGGATGCTTACAGCCACAGGTTATCATTATATCCAATAATACGACCTCTACCATGATCAATCTAAGTTATGCTCAAAGCCACAGATTATCATTATATCCAATAATACGACCTCTACCATGATCAATCTAAATTTGATCGATATCAACAAAACATAATATTACTAACACAACTTATATGAGCTACTTGTACACGCGCTCACACGGGTCATACAGTCGGGTTTTGAAGTCGCAAAGAGAGAGCGGGAAGTGCTCACTCGTGTTGTTTCCACAACTCCTGGCTTTTCCTCCTTTCAGTGTGGTCTTCTACTTGTCCTTGAAGTGGATCCTTCGCGTATTATCTTTACAGCTGAAGAACGCTTTGAAAACGATAATCTTTCTTTCTTGAAGTCGGCTACTGTTTTACTGAAGAACGCTTGAAGACGATAATCTTTCTTACATGAAGTCGGTTACTGTTTTACTGAAGAACGCTTTGAAGACGATAATCTTTCTTTCTTGATGTGATGTGGATACACTTAACCAAATTGTGTTCTCGGGCGAAGAGATTTTTACTTCGACGCGACGGGGGCGACTTGACGGCTAATACGAGCAGACGTACGTTTCGTGATGACTCTTTCACATGCTGAACACCAAAAAAGACCCCGTTACCTGTCTGCATGATCTTATATAGACTAAACGTGACGTCACAGCCCACAGCTCCCCTGGCAACACAGTGGTGACCCTTCAACATCGAATAGCACATTATTTAAAAACTAGACGTAACATAGTGGCTTAGAACCAACCTCTTATCTTTAACTACGAACGCTTTCGTTAATGATCGCAAAACAATAATGTCTATTGTTTTAACCACTACCTATCTGTACTGCAATCACCTCTTAGCTTGCCTTCTCCAGACAACAATGTCATTGTTTACACAACAGTCAGCAGCTTTTCCTCGACGTTTTTCAATAATAATAATAATAATAATAAAATCTTTATTGACAACCAACATGGGCATAGTTTTACAATTGAGACATCTTATTTTAGGGTTACAGTGTGAACAAAGTTATAAAATTACCGCACACAACTATGAACAAGTTACGGCATACAACTCTATCCTGCCTATGCGTATAGTAATTCTCTCCATCACCTTAACAATGACGAGGCAGCGAGTGCATCACCAGAGCAGATTGCAACGAGGATTTCATTTGGGGAGTTCATAACTCGAGTCATAAGGCTGTGTGCCGCTTTACGGAACAGTACCTTGATGTGATTGATTGATTTTCAGCAAAAACCCTGCTCGCTGACGTCGAGCGAGGGACCTGCATCAGCCGTCTAAATGTGTCATTATAACTCACTGTCAATTTCCTCACGCTTTATTGAAAGTATTAATAGGCGGCGAGTGCGACCTGCTTCGATGATCATCCCTCGACTGAAGAGCAACTGCCTCTGGTTGCGCTGCAATCGCTGTAGCACTGCGGCGACTAGAGCCCGTAGCCTGTAATGTAGATGTAGACTGTAGAAATTCTGATTCGCGCTACAATAGCTACTCTGAGAATCACCACTCATCAGGAGCAGAATAATGTACAACAGCATGCTTGAAATGGATGCATAACGCAGTGAATTAGATTTCAGTAACTTGATGCAACATTAGAAGTCTTTACAATGTGTTAATGCTAGCTTTTAGATCCAACGTACACATGATGATGAATTTGATAAATTTGGGTGGAAACACCCACTACTGCACCCACGTTTATTCAAAAATTACTTAGACAACATGAGCACACGTATGTGAAGGAAGTCTTCATACATATCTACAAAAATGCTCAAGTAGAAAATGAAACGGAAAACCAGCTTTCCCTCCTTGATACCTTGGGCGTAAGGTCTAATTACACGATGAAAAATAAAGAATACAGAAATAAAATCAGTCGAACCTTTCCATTCCTGATTTCACAGGTCATTCGGCCAATGTGAAACTGGGAGCCATAAACAACATTTTTACTATGGGCTTACAAAATTTTCGAGCACGAACTTTTTAGACGATGGCATCAGCTTAATCTCCCAAGTATTCGAACAACTGGGTTATGATGACTGTTTTATTGAAAAGGCCAATAGGAAAGCCAGAAAGTTTCACTCAACCGATAAAATAAAGATGCAGTGTTGATGTTTTTGAGCAAGACAAACTTGGGCGGGCTCCGTGTTCAGCCGTTTGTAGCAGATGGGATATTAATTGTAGGTGTTGGAACATAGTTTGACAATTGTCCAGCTAAAGTTTCCACCATGCAGTGCAGAAGACACAGCTAAGCGTGCTGCCTTGTCATTATCAAAGTCTTACCATTGAGTTCCAACATCTGCGAAACGTCCCTCTTCCCTTGCAATCCTTCTCTCTCAAAACTGCTGTTGATCCTCTGCAAGAAAAAAAATGCTCCAGACTTAATTTATATTTACTTGATTGAAGTCCTAGAGCCTACTGGGCAGCGCCAGTGCCTTCAAGGTACTCTAGTGCTTCCCGGCTACTCTAGCAGTTCCTGGGAACTCCGGTGTCCCCAGGTTATTCTTATACCACCTGGGCATTCTCATACCACCTCGGTATTCATATACCACTTGGATATTCATGTGCCACCTTGGTATTCTTATACCACCTGGGTATTCTTTTACCACTTGGGTATTCTAGTGCTTCATTGGCACTCTAATGCTCCAGGGCACTCTAGTGCCCAAACCCATGGTCCTCAGGTGGCATTAGGGGGACAGGTTTAATCTAGCTGGTGCTATCCAGGTACCCGTGTTTCTCACGGATATCATACTGCCTCCTGGCCCCTTGTTGCCTCCTGTGCAACTTGTTGCCTTCTGGACACCCTGGTGCTATCTGGACCCACTCTGGACACTATTACACGGGAATTTTTGGGTTAATGAGTCAGCTTTCGGGTCACTAGTTTTCTGGTTACTAGTTTTATGAGGTACTTACAATTGCATGGTACCATTTTGCATACATATATTAGTCTCGAATTGTTTTCAAGGTGAGCCGCGCAGCTACAATGGCTTTTCAATCTCAGATACTCACAAGATTTTCAAATTGGCAACAAGAGAATAGGAAGGGAATGAATAAGAAGGCAGTTAATTTGCCTCATAATTGATTAATGGATTGAACTTGTACACTGTACGAAAAACAATTGGCAATGGGGAACTTAGCTAATTATGGTAGTTTCCGCTAGAGACCAGGACTGGAAGACAATGCTCGTGGGGCACCATCGTTCGGGCTGCCCCAGCTTGGTCTTGAGCCTGGTGTCCAAGAAACAGGCATTTTGCCGGGATGACTGCGATAGCTGGATCCAAGGCATGTTGTGGCGTTCTTGGTGAGGACCGTTTCTTTAGATTTTTGGTCCTATGAACTCCCATTGTAGGCGATCCCCGGGTAGCCTGGCTGGGCCCCCCGGGTCCGGGCTGTGGAAGAATTCCTTGGGTTACATGGAGTAAGGTCTCTTTGATAAGACCTTTATGTTCGCCCACTAAAGTCGCAGGCAATAATATGTGCCTTTAATTGAATTGAAAAGTTTGGGCTCAGTCTGGTTCCACACGTCTAGTTAAGTAGTAGCATAAATTATTATTGAAGTTAAGGAATGGAGGAACTGGCTCCGTCAAGTGGTAATGACTCACTATATTTTAGAATTAGCTGCTATGAAATAAAAATTCTTGAAATCTGAATGAAATTCCAGCTGACAAAATACAGTTAGACTTGATATCCAAATTATTGATATTATAAATTCCTTCAGCTAGCCTAAAGCATGAAAGTAGGAAAGGGCATTAATAATCTAAAGGTTGCATTCAAATATTCTATGTTGTCTACCTATATTGCCATAGCTATATACAAAATCAGCCAACACTTTCAGCCTGGTGCTGTACACTGGGCTGACCAGTAGACATATTGTCACTGTATGATCATTCCTAAATAACTTATTATATTTATATATATATATTCTAAGCCCTCCTAAATGCATAAAAAGAAGCTGTTAATGAAACTATAATATACACTGAAAAACTTACCCAGTATTGGCAGGCGGACCACTGAACCACACTTTTGAGAATATTATCGAATGAGTGGATTGGTTCATTGCCTTGCTGCAGGCTTACTCGATGTTGCCGCTAGCAGAGTAGTTCAAACTAGTGGTATGTAACTTACATTTCAGATGTTGTCTCCCATGATTCGGTCTATTTGAATGAGCACCATGAACAAGGTATGCTTACCTTTTTATTTTAATACCAATTGTAGGGACACTTGTCCTCTACATCATCCTCCATCCCAAGAATTCTGACTAATAAAATGTCATAAATGTGGAGATACAACGTTAGCTACTAAATGAGACATTGCTGATTGGATTTGATGAAAACTACATAGATGGAATTGATTTCAACTATCGGGCTAACACAGATCGTTCTAGCCTACAGTCAGTAAAACTTAACAGTGATGAATACATAGCACACTTTGAAAATTATCTGCTAGTAGATGTAGAGCGTGACTTCATGACAGAGTTGCAGGACTTCCGCTTATTACAAGGAGACCAAACTTTAATGAAACCTGACAAATCGCTAGTGGTTGTACTTTTGTAGAAAATTGCAATTTTGTTTTACAGGATGAGGTGCAAAGTTTTCATTATACTAATCAAATGACAGTCATTCATCCGCTTACTCTGTATTACAATAACCATGGTAATAAATATCATCATCTAAGTTTTGCTGTTATTTCTGAATGTAACACGCAACACTGTTGCAGGGCATTTGTCTCAAAGACAGTTGATAGCATGGATAAAATCAAGTTATCTCATCATCTAAGTTTTGCTGTTATTTCTGAATGTAACACGCAACACTGAAATGAAGCATATATCATCTTGCTTAGATACATCACATATTGAGAAGGTGGCCAATAATGGAGAAGTTGTGCTGCACGGGAATATCAATGGATGCATTACAGTTGCATATGGTGGACATTGATGGTTGGCAAGTGCATTGAATTAAATTACAAAACCCAA
Source organism: Gammarus roeselii (assembly GCA_016164225.1). Classification (NCBI taxonomy): domain Eukaryota; kingdom Metazoa; phylum Arthropoda; class Malacostraca; order Amphipoda; family Gammaridae; genus Gammarus; species Gammarus roeselii. The sequence goes on from SDVV010004780.1 coordinate 17,570, forward strand.
GAGAATATCCTAGTTATTCCTTCATCCACATGAGCCCAATCTGTCCTTCTACCCAAGTATACAAAATATTCTAACATTCAGCTGTAGGATCCTCAAGAAACACCAGCATTTTGTAAGGGCTCGTAAACGATGCCCTGCACTATCCTCTTCAATCCCTCACAACAATCTTTGCATAATTTATTCCCTGTAAATAATGTATTTTCTTTGAAGATTAAGGTATTATATTTTAGATCCTGGTATAATTTTTAATTGAAAGTGTGCCACAGATGCAGTTCCCTCTGAGGGCAAAAGTCCCTCCGCACTCCAACTTGCCTATCTAGCTAGCAGTGTGGGACTCCAGCTCGAAGTTCCTGGCGCGCATTTCAGATGCCTTATCAGCAACCAGGATTTTTGGCGCTAGCCAATCAGCACCAGTATCGGCAACAAGGAGTTGGGCGCGAACCAATCAGCATCTCGGGAGCGGCACTGGGATCTTGACGTGCTACGTTAGGATAAGAGGAGAGTTTTTAAATCAAAAATTATAAACAATTATAGTAATAGTATTCGTCCGTTGCTAGCCTTAGTTAAAAATAGCAACATCTAGACAGTTTAAAATGTATGGAGACGAGCTTTGCATTAGGAATGGCGAATAATTTGCACAGCCACATCAGCAGTCTGCCCCATCTGGCTGTAGCCAATCACGAGTCGGCATGGCCAGAGGCTCAGGCCAGATCTTCGGCCAAGCCTCATTCAGGTTCCATATCTTCGGCCAAGCCTCATTCAGGTTCCATCAGAGGCAGTAACAAATGTACCAAGGCTCATCACGGCGATAAAGTTCCCGTCGCCGCTCCTGTCCCGAGCCTTTTATGAACTGCCCAATAATGACAGGAGAACTAGCTTCATAGTTTTGACATCCATTCAATTTCACTTTTTGTGATTGATTATTCTGGCGATAATGTTCTCACCCTTTGAATTAGGTCATGTTAATGGCTACATAATGCTAACTTATTTTTTTACTGATCACCCCCTGTTTTCCTCTCTTGACTATCATGTCTTTGATGAACAGTACGTGGCATCTGTTTTTCCTAAAGTAAAATTCTAATCTTTCACCTTCTCGTCATTTATCCCACGGTCAATTTTTGTATCAAGTTAGAGTGCTATTGCCAGAAAAAATTGAAAAAAATCATAAAATCATCCAAGATAGTGTGAAAAACAGCAATGCTTTACATATACATTAGTAGTGAAGGCCATTCAGGTGAGTTAAATGTTGTAGCTCTAGCTCTATTAGATAAATGTATTTATAAATACATAGGTATATGTACCTCTATACATACCTATCAATATAATGCCTTCTGTTGAGTTGCAATTCTGTTCCTTAAGGTACAATCTAAGTAAGTTATTAGTTGTCACTGTTCAAAATTATGTGTATGTGAATTCATGATTCACCTTCTTCTCTGCGGCAAAGTTGCAGCAAAATCCGATACCACACTGGCAGTTGGTAAGACTTGGTCCCACATTTGATTTTGCTGCTTCATGATTAACAAGCATTGGTTCAGGCATATGCTTCATGACATCTTGGATGCCCCATGTATATAGACTTGACTTACTAAAAAATTATGAACTGGCCCAAAAACAATAATATATATGATGCATATAGCCACCTGTATAGATAGCTTAGTAGGCAATTCAGTACTTGTCTAGGTGACTAGCTACCGCTGCCCACCTTGCTGTTAGCCAGAGTTGTACCCTGAGTTTCTTGATGAAAGGGACATAACCCAAATGCATTCTCAACCAAAATGAGCTCTAAAATGAAATTCAGTAAGCTACAGTCGTTTATGATCCAAGAAACTTACTTGCTTCTGCAGTTTGCCTACTCATATGCGGTAACCCTTTTGATGGGACATCATCGGACTTTAGTAGTATTTTTTCGTTCTATTAATGAGGAAGCAAGGTGTTCTTTAGCCCTGTTTCAATAAAACTCATCAAAATGAGCTGAGCACATTCGGGCGTTGTTTAAATGTGTAAGGGTTTGCAAGCCAAGTCCTGCATTGCTCTCCCCCACGTTAAATTATGTATGTATAGATATACAGCCTTTAGTATTAAATTATAAACTGTACAATGTAACATTAAGGTATCATACATATTTAAGTCATTGTATTAACCTCCACTGAAATGTGCCACAGATGCAGTATTCCCTCTGATGGCGGGATTCCCCCAGTAGTGGCAGTGCCAAAACTGTGTGGCGCCAAACAACGCCTGGGGCGCAGCCAATAAAATCGTGTGGCGCCAACAACCGCATGAAGGGCAGC
>SDVV010004781.1:0-19855 GCA_016164225.1 Gammarus roeselii
ATTTATATATATGTATATATATATATATTTATACATGTACACGTACATACAGATACAGATACAGACACTAGGCCGCATCCCCCGCTATACATACGCTCGAATAAATACATGTATGTACGTACGTATTTACGTATTTGATACGTATTTGATCGCCAGAACGAGTGATGATAGGCTCAAAGATTTGCAAACGCATTATAATAGTAAGCTGTATGACGTGATTGGAGTCATTGTTACGTGGAGGACAAGCGGAGACGGACGGATCATCCTCAAATAGATAACAATGAATGTTCAAGTGGCAAAAATAAGTTCACCTGTTTTGGAAGAAGAAATCTCCGAAGATGATATGAGACGGGTCGAACAAATATTGACTAATGTCGTAAATACCAGTTATCTCAGAATGGGTAAAACAAGAATCAAAAGAGTGGGAGCTAACATTCATATATGGTTGAAGGAAAATGGAAGTCGGCTCTGTGTAACTGACATCGACGGGTTACAGTCGTATGTAACAAACTTCAAGGGAAATAAGAAAGCATCTCTCGAAATTGATATGATCCGAGTGGAAAGAAATCATGATTGTAATAAAGCTGAAGTGTTGGGGAACGGTTTTTTCCTTAGAACCAAAGAAAACCTGGAACGTATGAAAGAATTCCTCATTGATGAAAAACAGAACGACATTGAATTTGAGAAGCTTCGAGTAAGTAAAGTTGAGGAAGAAGAAGAATTACATTTTTGGACACAAGGGCACGGAACAGCCTTCGGTATTTGCAACAAAGATATGATGGATTATATGATAGATTTTGAGAGGAAATTTAAACATCGTGATGTAGGAAATGGTTGGCGGTACGAGCCATGCTGTAATCGAAAAAACGAGTTAGAAGTCATTGATGATGTCAGCAAGATCTGTAAATAATACTAATAAAAGTATGTAAATCCTAAATCAATTGTTTATAATATCCTATACCTCAAAGGTAAAGCGATGAAATTGCATAGATTGCGTTTGTCGGAGGTGACATCGAAATTGTTGAAGTCGGTAGGAGAATATATTTCAAGGGATGCAACGCTACCCATAAACCTATCTCGGGGTAAATGCTGTTTATGTGTGACAGAATGGTGAGATATAAATCAGAGTCCGATGAGAAAAATATTCAGTCAACATTGGGATTCTGTCGTGGAAGGATGGGTTACAGCTTGAGTCCTCGATTGTTCGAAAGAAATGGGGTGATGGGGGTCTGTAAACTATGGCAGAAAGAAATAAAATTGAATAAATATAAATCGTCGAGTAACGTGTGGAGACATTTGAAACGTTGTCATCGTGAAGAGTTTGAATATATTATTGGAAAGAAAAAAGTCAGATCAACTGTGCAAGTCGTCAGAGGATGAAGAGTCAGGAGATATTGAATAAAAATGAGGTAGACCTAGTATGAGATGAAGTCGCCCATTTGTATGATGATGGAAACAAATATGAATTACTTGTAACATTCATTCCATCTAAGATTGAAAAAATCTGCCTCTCTGGTAACATATATGAGTCAAGATTGATTGCGAAGTAGAATTAATTAGGTGTCAAAACTGCAAAGGATAGATCAAAATGTAGAGTTAAGTGGAGATATTTGTTATGCATTGAATAAAACAGTGACTGAATATCGTACGTAAGTTAGGTAAGGCTAGTTTTTTGATGATTTAAAAGTTCAGAATTAGACGTTTGTATCAAACTGCAAAGGATTGATCAAAATGTAGAGATATGTATTATGCATCGTATAAAACATTGACTGAAAACCGTACATAAGTTAGGTTAGGTTAGGATAGGATAATTACTTTTTTTAACATAACATACCATGAAGCTGATGCACATAAAATATCTTGTATCAACAGCAAGGGATGTTGTTCTATGGGTGAGGTTAGGTTGGGTAGGTATTAATGCATGCGGCAGTGTATGGTAACCTTTATGCAAAATGTGTGTAAATGCCGACATTATACCGACATCGACCGTGAATACGCCTACATTATACCAGCATATGCCGGCATATGCCGGCATATGGCCTTATCAAACCGTGAATACAGCTACATTATGCCGGCATATGCCGGCATATGGCGGTATCAAACTGATAAAATGCATGAAAAATCTCGAGCGATGACACATAATCCATGGTTAAGTTAGTTAGATTAGTGTTATTTGCAATGCGGAGATAAAATTAAGCAAATCAAGATCGACATTTGGGTTTTGGCAACATCTGAAATGACAGCATTATCTTGAATATGATACTCTTAAAAATGGGCGAAAAACTGTAAACTCTAAGGATGCTACGGGTGTGTTGATAGAACATTATAATCCGGACTTGGGTATCAAAAATAATGATATAGACGACGCTCAACAGGGTGCGGGCAGTAAAGAAAGTGCCTGCCGGTATCAACCAAATGTGAAACGTATAAAGATTGGGTGAAATGGGGGGATTATACCCAAACCTTAGCCGAAATTGAAAATAATGAATATAAGGGGAAAACGTGGGATACTTTTAGTGGAATGGATATCAAGGATATGTCATGTGAAAAAAAACTACAAACGTTGAAGGAAACCGAATTATCAAATGGGGTAGTGAAAGGGTGTCAAGTATAAGAAGTATAAAATTGCATAATAAAATCGAATGTATATCTGACTTTGTTTCAAAATGAATGGTAATGAAACATGAGGAGAGAGAATCATGCCATCTATTTTCCAAAGCATTCAACTGCACAAACCATATCAACTGGACTACAAACTCGAATTCGATATATTATCTGATCTCAATAGTAGAACAGCTTCATGATTAGATTCAATTAGGTGTTGTAGTGTGCTGGCTGGAGTATTTTGGGTCACACTTTCTGCTGGTGTGTATAGGAAATGGAAAAGATAGGAAGTTGATAGAAAAAGGTGTAAGCTGGCCGAGGAAAAACAATTTGCTCGAATATAAGTAGAGCAATAGTTAAGTTAGAGGACAGAGTTGATTCGCCTTTGCTGAGATGGTTCGGGCGCATGGTGAGGATGGATGAAGGGAGATTGGTGAGAAGAGTGTTGAATGCAGAGGCGAGTGGACGTAGGCCTAGAGGGAGAACGAAGTTTGGGTGGATGAATGATGTGAAGCAGGCCTTAGGAAGGAGAGACTTGCGTGTTGAGGTAGCGAAAGAGCGTGCAATGAATAGGCGTGAGTGGAGAATGATTGTAAATGGATGATTTTTGACGGTGTCCTGATGGGCTTTCCCGCCCTTGGCATTTCGTTGAAAGACCGGATGGTCTTGGGCGAGGGGGTCCGGTCATCATGATGGCGGGAGGAATAAACCAGTCATACTGTCGGGCCCTGCTGCCGACATTGACCTCGGACCGCACTCATGACCCGGAGGCTGCGTTGCGTTGTCTTCCGGTCAGACCCTTTAGCGAAAAAGGGCTTAGTTGTGTGAGTGTGAAGGTAGGAGAGGAGTGTGAGATGCGCTTTGCCGTCGGCTAGCCCCCTTTCTGTAATAGGTAACCTGTTGTTGATTCGCAAACCGTGATTAAGATTTAGAGATCTTCAATACTATAAAGAGCAAGAATCTGGACCCGGTTGCTTTTTCCGGATTGGAAGAGGCTCATTATTTTCCGCGGCAATGAAACGCAGCGGGTTGACGAACGACTCATTCAATAGAGAATACCAGGCTCAAACCAAAGTAACCACGATTACTCACGCATGCCTTACTCTGATTTTCACACCATTAACATCAAAATCGGGGAACAGTTTATTAACCTCCGCTCATCAACACACCGCATTCGGGTATTCCGAAGGGAACATTATTTTAGCAATACATCGGGATCATACTCGCATATTTGCACACTTTTTGGGCTCCACCTCGTCGAAGCACGTCTTGATAATCTGAACTACGCAAAACGCCGCGTTACGCATAGCAACAAGTAATACTCCCATATTAAACATGCACGACGAAACGCTTGTTTCATCATTTACACGATCATATTGATATGAAGGGTAGACACTACTACACTGGCATCCACGCCTACTCACATCCTATCCATTACCTGCTAATAATAACCCCACCCTGCCTGCAGATATATCTGCACTAACTCAGCAAAGTACTTCAAACATCTTAGCGTGTCGTCTGTGTTCCGAGTTTACGCATTCCACCTCCCGAGCCATGGTTATTTAACAGTCTTCATAACTCCATTTTCCGAACTCGTTTCCAGTAGTCGGCCAAAGTTACATTATATTAACCGCATACCCCTCGCTAGAAGCGTAATGGGCATCACAGTTATTATAGATAAAAAGAGAAGCCATTCCGGTCACTCCTACCTCCCTTACCAAGCAGGGTGGTAGACCTTGTGAATTTAGAATGGGCAGCTACCCAACGAGACGATTAATTCAGATGGCAAGCCACAAACAGCATAAAAAAGGTATAAATATAAACACACACACTACTGCATACCTACCCACCTAGCATTGCCTCAGTTGAAAGCATTCGTGTTGGTAACCCACCATAGACTCTTGCTTCGCTACTCTTATTCTATGAGCATGTTCCCAAACCTTAGAGTTCAGGTACGAAGGTTCAGAGTTCAGGGATGACATAGGACCCCAGTTCAGGGACGCGGGTCACCAGAACACCTCACCTATTTCAAAATCTAGACTCCAGCACACACAACATCCAAACAAGAATCTTCCCCCAGGAATCGTTCATAAAGTTCACAGTAGAGCCAGCAGTGATGGGTGTAGTTTTCCATCTGGAATACTTGAATTGTTAAAGACATCTCTTCCTTAACTCAGGTTTCAGGCAACGGTTTGAGATGACTTTCCTTATTGATTGATGTTTGGATGTAAGTATACCAATCTTTTGAAATCCATTTTGTTCTGCACCTGCATGTATAGCACTTTTCAAGAAAAATAATGCTAAATGATTTTAAGATATTATGGGGGTAAAAATGTTTGAAACTGTTTATTATAATCAACGTTTACTGTCGACTTTCTTATACGTGAAAATTGTACACATAACTCTATGTCCTCATATGTTGTAAGGGATAAAAATGTAACAATCGTTATGTCCTCTTTAATGCTTACATTGTCAAAATTCCTAAAATAATATCCTACTCGTGCAGACACACAGCGTCCACATCATTGCATACAATATAATCCATCGATCGCCATACCAAGTGTGTCTACTCATTGCAAACTTTATGAATAAATCGAAGCCTCAATCATGATGGCAACAACGCCTTTTTCTAATTACATTTGATTACTCGCGTTACATTTCTTCAGTATTAAAATGAGAAAGAAGAATTTTAATTTGATATATATAGTACAACTAAGCTGTATGTTGATTTTTCACAAATCACGCAAGTAAAAATGTCACATCATGTTTATACTCATCGTTACCTTTCAAGTCATAAATGAAGCTGGATTTTTGAAAAAGCCTGAAGTACTCCACAGCAAACAAGGAAGAATGACCCTTACTAAAATAAAGCAATAAGATTGAAAAAATCGTGAATACAGATGGCTGGAACAATCAAATTAAAGTGGGAAAGAGTGGTACATAGCACCTTGAAAAAAGCTAGCATCAAATGAACCTCCGAGAGTGTTGCGGGACTATTGCGTACCAACAATACACTGTAAAACAGTGTAAATTGAGCAGGCTCAAAAAAACAAGCAGCCAAGTACTGAAGCAATGAACACCGTCTGCAGGACATCAATGGTTCATCGTGCCTGGTCGGATGAACAATGACAAAAGAAAGATGGTGGAGAACAAAAATGCGCTCTTCCTCCTGTCGTAACACTAAACGAATGTAGAAAGAGCAGACGTTAGTAACGGTACATAAATCAGTGGACAATTTTCGTTCAAGCCACCAATTCTGTAGTCACTAACAAGTATTACAATAGACACCATGACGAAATCCGATATGCATCCCACTGATTGATCCTTACAAAGATGCACACAGTATTCAGTCTATTGAGCGTCAAGATCATTTCAATTGTATTGTACATCTTACAGAATTAATATCCCTAAAATTTGAAATAAAACTAGACTTTTTACCTCGCATCTAACTATATCATAAAAAATTGTTTAGAAAAGTAATAAATGCATTATTTGTTTAGGTACCATGAAGAATTCCAGTTGTCGTCTTGTATAAAAATGATTTTCATCTCACGAAGCCGCTTATTCTGCCAAACGTCAAAACCTGGATCGAATAGAGATATCTATTATATAGGAAAACCTAAAATAATCTTGATCGAATAGAGATATCTATTATATAGGAAAACCTAAATTAATCTTACAAATATATTAGTCTACTCGCCAAAACACGTTCCGCGGGAATGGGTGTGATTATATTTATAGATGTGTCCGTACCAATAGCAATATCAAAGAATAGGGGACAAGTGAAATGTTTGTATATGTAAACAATACCTCTTCAGTTATTTGTGCTTGATCATTTCTGCGTCGACGTTGATATGTAGCTACTTGTTTGCGCGGGTAAAAGTTTTAGCGAGAGCGGAAGGCGCAGTCATGGCATACAGAACCAGGCCTTCAAATGGATCATGGTTGTCGAGGTCGGAGATTAGTGATCGGAGACCATGCAAAATCATAACTATTTCAAATTCACTAACTCAGCACCGGTTTGCAGCGATGAAGATAATGATCGACACTAAACCTTCAGCTAATGGCAATACCGATACCAGATGTCACAAGTGACACTCTGATACTGTATCAATGTCACATTCTATAACAAATAAACAATTACAATCAATTGTATGCAGGTTGATAGGCCATAATTTGAATTTCCGCACGATGAATAAATACAATGACAATGAGCAATTTGTTCACAGATGAGATTGAAACGTCTGTTGTAATGCACATGCATATTGATATGAAATGTTTACTCTCTTACACTACAGTAGATGCGAAAGGTATTGTCACAATCGTTTGGATAGGGCTATTGAAATTCAAAAAAAAATCCCTTCAAAAACTAGTATATTTTTAAGGTGCATATTGGAATAATTCAAGACAATCCTCCAGTTTTATTTTGAGGGTATACGTGTGAATAATTCTACAAAACCCTTAGATTTTTCTAACGTTACAAGAAACATTTAGAGTCCGACGTAAATCACGCAAGTTTTTAAGTTGGTGAAAAGCCAACTTGTGGCTTTATTGTTGGTGTTTGTGAGACATCTAATCGCTTGACATCAGCTGATCAGATTATCCCACCGAAGCATCGTCTGATACCAGTTTGCTATGCTATCATTCGCTATGCTAATCTATGCTATTATTCTCAGGATAAGACAATACTGGATGCAAAAAATAGTGGGTATCATTCAAGTAGAATGGTTGGGGCAAAGGACTTATCCATGTCGGACCGGAAGTTGATATCAATGCTTGCCGAGCTGGTGGGCAACAACGAATTGGATTTTGTTGATGCTCTGTAAGCGAGTCAGGAAATCGTAACCTGCTCGGTGGCCGAATGGGTAGCGTGTCGGGCTCTCCTCACAATAGCTTCCAATGGGACCTGTAGGTTGTAGGTTCGAGCCTACCTGACTCCGAGTGAGACATTCTGGCCGGTCTCTTAAAGGGTTTAAAAAAAGGCCAGCCCATAAACACCGTGGGTAAAAAAATATCAGTTGGCAGCAACGCTGCAAATCGCCATTTAAGCGAAAAACATTCAAATAACAATATTATAAAAAAAAAAATTGAACGATATTTCGGACGATGGTCATGGAGACGCCATATTAGTCATACGACTGATACTATTCATTCGAAAAATACAGTTAAAATTAGGGCAGGGTACAAACTGACACTTGCTGGTGGCAACTGTAGTGGCCATATCGTCGAAACAATCGCTTATACGGTGTTTAATAATAATCGAATGCCAAACATGGCGTTATGACATATTTTGGACTATGACTCAAACAATTTTATGACTCGTTTTAGGACGTCAACAAACGCAATTCATTCGCTGCCACAAGCTCGACAGCCATAGATGTCATTTTGCAGTCCAACATGCAGAAACACTATCTAACAGACGAATCTCAGGGCCGTTACCTCAGTTGTCCACAGACTTCTCATTAAGGCTCGTACATGCCAAATATGAAGCAAGACGAGCTATTTTTAATTTTAAGTACAGAGCTGAAAAATCTTTCGGTTAAATAGCAACCTTCTCTCCCCCTTTAAATATTGCGAATTGGTTACATGCTCTCATCTTCCGAATCAGGATATTATTTCGTAGCCTTCCGTTTGAGTGCCATTGTGAGGCAGACTAATGAAGTACTCTGAGAACACATATGGGATATATTTTAAGAGGCTCAGTACATCATCATACTTTTTTTTTGAAGCGGTATTGGGTTGGTTTACAAGCCCTTGAACTCATGATCAGAGGACATTTTGTTTTTTATTCGCCAAATTTATGAATTTTATCGGCTCATCAGGCGAACATGAGTGCTTGTATTGTACGGCGTCAAAATCTCCTGTCACTCGGCACCACTTAATTTTCAGCCAATTAAATTTCTGTTGCTTCCATGTTCCACCGGAGTCCCAAAGCGAAGTAAATGCAGACTCCCCCGTAGGGCGGTCAGCCTAAGACGAAGAAGCATAAAGCCTGGGAAAGAAACAGAACCTGATCAGCTGTGACGATGTCTTCATGGCTTGGGCGTTTCTACAGGAACATCGAATCTCCTATAGTTACAGATGTTCCCATCAGTTCGGATGAGGTAGCTGCAGATCCATCACTGGACCAACATGTTGGTACTGTGACACAATGTCAGAGCTCTTCTGTTCAAAAACTCGTAGAATGGAACGTAGGTGTGACCAAAATCAGCGATTCTCCTTACCATAGAAGTTATTGCTCAACATCGGTCATACCGATAAACAAAACATTTAAGTGCTTCTCTCTCGGACATGTTTCCCGACTCTGAGATAGCTTAGATTATGAGGGGTGTTGCCCAAAAAACTGTTCTGCTATAGCTACTTTTGGGTTGGCTCTTTTTTACGGAGGCCACTTGTTTGAAAAGTTACAACAAGTTCCGATTTACTCCTTGTCATTCAATGAAAGTTTTTACGTTACAACTATAAATGAGTGAATGAATTCAGTGTGCGGTTTTGGGCACGCAAACGAATTTTGTACATAACAGTTACCTCGTATCGCAATTCTTAGGACATGTAACAGCTAGGAATAGTGGATAGCATTCCAAAAACTGCAACAGATTTCAATGGATGGACCAAATGTCAATTAAATGTTTTATAGAGACTTTGATGATGCAAGGAAGCTTTTTCAAACAGGAACTTTCTGAGCCAATAGATATGAGATGATGTGGCTTACACGTAGTGCATGGAGCATGAAAGGCAGGATTCCAATCTACTGGTTGGAAATTTGAGCGATTTTAAAGTCTTTTTGGTATCTGTTCAATGAGTCGCCAGCACGAATAGACAACTGCAAAAATATCACCAGTAGTAATTTTTTTACTTTGCGATTTTGTGTAACGCGGTGATTAGATGACCGAACGGCTGAGGAAATGGCAACATCTTCTGAGGGAAACTTGAATAAATATATTTACGAAGTGTCCAAAATTCCTAGGTGCAAAATCCCAAAATGTTCATATGTCATAACTGTTCTCGACGCGGTGAAGGACAAATAAACTATTGCCAAGTTTAATATAAATCCATCAATGTAACTTCAATCATGCAACCATTTCTAGAAATGTTTCAAAATGACAAACCCATGGTTCCATTTATTGGATAGGAGGTGCAAAAAGTTGTCACAATGGTAACGGATGCTCGTAAACTGTAATAGATGCTAATAAACTGAAGTATTATATAAAGAAAAAAATGAAGACAGTGGCGGGAGTCTGACATTCTTATCCCTGTCCGTCAGATTGGCTTGGGGAGGGTCCCGATTGGGTCATCGGAATTCGCGTTTGTTCACATACTGATTATTAACAGAGAACCCCCAGTGTAACACAGATTGGTCCCTAGTTTGTGCTGGGACCTTAAACCGCACGTTTGCTTGCTTTTTTTGTGATATTTGATATTGAACGTAGTTTAAAATCGGTAAAGCCGGTCAAGAGGCCTTCAAAAGTGAGCTCCTTGGCTCTCGGCTCGAACCAGGGAGCAGAGGGGGAGTAGAAAGAAACCCCATTTAAGAGGGACCAGCATCCCCTCCAGTGTGACGAAGATCAAGATTCCAACGGCCAAGAACGTCAGCCTCTCCAAGATGACCAGCGTCACCTGGACCAAAGATGACCGGAGAGACGACCGCATCGACGAGTTAACCAGGAACGTCCACGAAATAAAGAATCTACTAAGCCAAGCGACCTGCCTCTCTGAGCAGGAAGCAGAAGTTTTCGCCGCAGAACCTAGCACAATTGACGACCGTCTAACGAGGCTTGAGGGTCATGTCAAGGCCATTTTTCTCCATACCCACGAACTTGTGAAGAACCAACAAACTAAAGAACCCGCAACTTACGCAAGTACTTCTACCTCTACGTCCGACGACAACTTCGACGACTCTCCACCCCACAAAAAAACAACCGAGCTCCGAGGGCTACAAGGAAGAACCAAAACACGCTATTTAATGAGCACAACTTGTTCAACAATAGTCATATCTTTCCTGAACACCTGACGATCCCGTTCGACACCAACGACAGACCGGATATTTGTCCATACATTCTGCGAAAAGAGTTGGCCTCTTTCACTGGCCGCCCAGTCTTGAGCGTCACCACCAGCGGCGACGAAGGCTTGCCCAGGGTACACTAACTCTACAGTGTAAGTGACTGTCATTAGCAAGTGACTGTCAGTTCTTTACCATCAGAGTAGAGACGACACTCCAAAGTGACACAATTCTCTCCAAAACTAGACTATGTGAAAAGCCATGCAGAATAGTGCCACACCCGGTTTTCTCTACAAGTTCAGGTTTGATCTACGTTGACGATATACCGGAGAAGGAAATCGAGGAGTACATCACTGGACTCGTTCAATACGAAGACTGCGTTGTCGAAGCAAAAATCTCATTAAAAATCACACCAAGAAGTGAGACCACCACAGCCCTGATACTAAAATTCAACTGCCGTACTCCACTAAAATACCTAGACATTCCCTTCTGCGCCACCAAAACGAAGGTTACACCATTCGAGAGACGTCCGATGCGATGTTATAAATGCCAGAAATACGGATACACAAGCGGAAACTGTAATAGTAAGCAAAGATGCTCATACTGGTCCCAAGATGACCATGACAAACGAGAAGATCCCCAGTCGTGCCAGTCCGAAGAACCACACTGTTTTTACTGCAAAGTAAACGGACACCCTACCGGACCTAGAGATTGCCCAGAGGATGAAACGGAGAGAGCGATCCGCAAATACCAAGTAGATCACCGGGCCGGGCGAAGAGAGGCTGTAGTCTCGATGCGCTCTTCCCAGAACGTCCCTCCTACCCAGGAGAAAAGACCGGCACCATTCCCCACCCACTTCCTCATATCGTTCAAAGAAAGTATTGCAAGCAAAGTTACCTTTTCAACTAATTCATTCATAATGATGAAGTCAGTCTCCCAACAACTTGGAGGAAAGCCGAAAGACATTCAACGACAGGGAAAGAAATATCTGGCCTACATAGTAGAACCTGAACAAAGTAACGCTATACGAAAAATTACCCACATGACCAAATTCAAAGTTACAGTTGAATTGCATCCGTCCTTCACCGATACCAAACGAATCACTAACACCTCCCGTTACACACCAACAACCGACCTCAGTGTTTTTGCTGAAGGTCTGTCTGAGGCCTACGGAGTTACCGAAGTCCGTCAAGCAACATGGATAAAATCACGTAACGCAAATTCTACCGCATACCAAATTACCTTCCCAAGACACGACGCATTCAAAGTAATCCCTGGTGAACAATAAAGACCCAAAACCTACCCAGTGGCAGCATGGCCACCAGTGTGCAAAAATTGCCTCAAATACGGCCACGTCATCACACACTGCCAGCCGCGTTCACCCCACCGCCGGAAGAAGTGCACCGGCGAGCACGACAGAATAGACTGCTCAGCCCACCACCGTAAATGCTACCACTGTTCATGCTTCCATGCATGAGGCAGGCAACCGCGACTTCCATGAATACATGGACCAAAAAGAAATAACAATCGTACAAAACGAACGCAGAGTTACACGGAAACAAGCCATCCAAATCTAGAAAGACGACAACTCAAGAAGTCGGATCGTCAAATCAACCGAACTCCCACAACGATATCCACACATCGTCAGGACAACTTCGTAACAAGACTCCAACACTCCTACCTGGCCGCAGTGCTTCCTCGCTCAGCCCCCGCACTAGAGAAATAATTCCTGCGGTGCCCAGGAGGACGCAGAGGTGGATGCATCCCTCGCAGTTGACCACACAGCAAGACTTACTATTATAAAAATGAAAAAGCAAAGAAATGAAGAAGCCTCCGATGCCCAGGCGCTACTGAGCAAAAAGACCAGTAACAACTTGCAAATACCGGCTCGCCAAGACAAGAATCCAGAACTACCCCACACCTGTCTCAAATGCGACTCCATTCGTGGAAAACCACTGCGAGAAACACGACACCCGTTAACAAACCCGACTCACGAACACGCAACCAGCGAGAACGATCACGGCTTCGACGACGGCGCTTATGAAGAAACTATCTCGAAAAACTCATACGCGAGATCTCTGATGACCAGTCATCTTACCTGGCCCAAATAGCTCGCAGTTTACACAACCACCCAAGTAGATCAAAACGGCTACCACAGAAAAAGAGCGCACTTGCTCACAAAGAAAACACAAAGAACACAAGATCTCGTTCTCCATCACGAGCACCCGCAGCCACGACCGCAGCAATCACAGCAGACCGCCTTCTATCGAAGGCAGACACTCCCGTAAACACTCTCGACACGAAACCCTTGGGCAAACTCAAAAACGCGAACGCCATAAAAGCTCCCGCAAATCACGCGACCACTCTAGATCATCAAGGTCTGAGTGTGAACAGCCTTCAAAATGAACACCGAAATACTTCAGTGGAACTGCCAGGGACTCGGAAACAAGAAAGACGAATTACTATCATCAATCGCCACCATAAACCTTTGGTGATAGGCCCCCAAGAGATCAAACTCCGAGAGACCGCCACCTTCAAAATCCTCCAATAAATCCTACACCGCCGCGATGGCCACACAAACGTGACTGCACACAGCGGAGTGGAACTTATAATCCACCAAAGCGTTTCACCTTCCCCTTCCCCTGAGGACGGAACTCCAAGCTATCGCTGTAAAGGTCATGGCTTCGTGAATCTACTCTTCACGAAGCCATGACCTCTCGGAAGCCCTAATGACCGAATTACTAAAGCAACTGCCCTTCCAAATACTCCTCCTTGGAGACTTCAACAGCTACCATGAAACATTAGGATGCGTGAGAACAGACCCCAGGAGAGTGATAATGGCTAACACCACTAACACTCACAACCTGGTCCTTCTCAACGACGGACAACCCACCCGAATCACCCTCGAAAGTGAAACTGCCATCGATTTATCCATATGCTCCCCCACTCTGGCACCCCAACTCAATTGAGGAGCTTTGCCTTCAACACACGACGGCGACTATAACCCAGTCATCCCACCAGCCAACCAAGAAACCCTGTCCCACAAGATGTTCGATTAAACTATCGGAAAGCCAGCTGGGTGGAATACTCGGCACACATCGCGTGGAGCGATATGGATGTCATCCCAGAAAACATTGCGGAACATGACCTCGTCGTCAGTAGTATATATGATCAATGATATGCCCTGAGCAATTCGGACAAGGTAATGGTTAGGATGTATCTAATTACTTTCACTGTCCGACTTAGCTGCTATGTCCCTTGGACATTGTAATTTTAATCACTTTTGGTGTCAAGTTAATTACTTTTAGATCAAGTAAATTACTATAGGCGACCATGTTGGCGCGAGTCAGCTAACGGGCGAGGGGCGGAGGAGGTGGTGGGGGGGGCAAGGGGGGTTTACAAATGTAGGAAAAGGTCTATTGGCCCAAACTAGGTTGCCTTTTGGTAGCAAGAGTGTTAGTTCTGGAGTAGATCGTCTAAGAGGCCTATTGACCAAAACTAGGTTGCCTTTTGGTAGCACGAGGATTAGTTTTGAAGTAGAACGTCTATGAGAGCTTCGTGTGTCATTTCTATTTATTTTATAGCAACAGGAAACGGAACGGTTTAGCTATTTATCGGCGATTTATGTTGAACTTATCGAGCAGAGACTTAAACGTTTCGATTGTATTGCTGTTAACAACCTCTGCTGGAAGTTTGTTCCATTCTTCGACAACTCTATGCGGGAAGAAATTGCGCGTGATGTCGAGTGAGAAACGCTTCCCAACGATTTTGTATCCATTGTTCCTAGTCACTCCGTTTGTATCTAGAGTGAAAAGGCTCACTCGGTCGACGTTTTCCTTACCCTTCATAATTTTCCACACTTCTATCATGTCGCCTCTGACTCGACGTTTCTCTAGCGAATTAAGATTGAATTCACGAAGCCTGTCTTCGTACGATTTATTCCGCAGCGAGGGGATGAGTTTGGTAGCTCTACGTTGAACCTCCTCAAGTTTAATAAAGTCTGTGCTAAGGAATGGAGACCAGAATTGAACGGCATACTCGAGATGCGGTCTAACAAATGTATTAAATAACTTGAGCATACTATGCTGTTTTTTTGTAAGAGATAGCGCGGAATATCATACCTAGCATTTTGTTGCCTTGCTTGGCAGCATCGTTGCATTGCTTGCTGCTTTTTAAGTCGTTACTAATGATGACACCTAAATCTCTCTCTTCGGTGACGGGAATGAGTTTTTTTCCAGACATTGAATATTCGTGTTTGGGGTTATGAAGACCTATGTGCATAACTTTGCATTTGTCGACATTAAATTTCATTTGCCACTTTTCTAACCAATTAACAATTTTGTTCAAGTCTAGTTGGATCTGCTGACACTCTAGATCAGTTTGCACTTTTCCGCCGATCTTAGTATCGTCTGCAAACTTGTTAATGTTTGAGGTGTACGTTGCTATCGAGATCGTTAATGAATACTACAAAGAGAACTGGCCCTAACACAGATCCTTGAGGCACGCCGCTTGTGACGTTACCCCAGGGGGAGGAAGCTCCGTTAAGTACAACTCGCTGCCGTCTGTACGTAAGCCAGCATTTTATCCAGCTGTTAAGCTCGCCTCGAATACCGATGCTGTGCAATTTACTAATTAGGCGTTTGTGGGGGACTTTATCAAAGGCAATTTGAAAATCAAGGTAAATTATATCGATTGGAGATTTTGTGTCGTGGATTTCGATTATATTTCTGAAAAAGAGTAGCAGATTTGTGAAACAGGAACGGTTGTGTCTAAAGCCATGCTGGGAGTCGCCAATCAATTTGTTTGATTCTAAGAAATCTGTCATTTTATCCGTTATCAAACTTTCCATCAACTTGCCAATGACTGAGGTGAGACTAATTGGACGGTAGTTGCCGGGACACTTTTTGTCCCCTTTTTTAAAAATTGGGGTAACATTGGCCTCTTTCCATTTAGAGGGGCAGGTACCATTTGTGAGAGATTGGGTAAAAATGTTTGATAAATGTTCGGCGATTTCGTTTCTAGTCTCTTTTAGAATTCTAGGATGAATTTGGTCTGGACCTGGAGATTTGGTGACTTTCAAAATATCTTTATATTTAATAACTTCAATGGGGAAAAGTTCACTGTGGTGAGGGCTTCAATTTGTGTTGCCGCTACGATATCCTCAGGATTAGAAATATCCTGATTCTTCAACGTAAATACAGAGCAAAAGTATTCGTTAAAAAGAAGACTCAATTTGGTGTCGTCCGTTTATAGCTCACTAACATCGTTCTCGAGAGGACGTATTACAGATTTTACATTTTTTTTTGCCCGAAAAATAACTAATAAATTGTTTCGGATTAATTTTGGCATTGGCAGCAATTTCATTTTCGTGATCTTTCTTCTTACGTTTCAGGGCCCTCTTTAGATCTCGTCTGCTAATTTTGTATTAAGTTTTTGCTACGTCGTCATGTGGATGTCTCTGCTTAACCGAGTGCTTTGCTTTATTTTGTGAATGAAGGCGCTGCAATTCTCCTTTCCAGTACTTGGGCTGATAGGCTGTTGTTCGCCTGTTTTTGAGCGGGATATGCTCATGTTCGATATTTTTAAGCGCAGTCAAAAAATAGTCAAGCGATTGATTGACATCTTGTCCGAGGGTTATATTTGCTGACGTTATTGACTCTCTTAAGCTATCAAAATTAGCTAATCTGAAGTTAGGGACATTATCGCAGTTTGTTGATGTTTTCAACTTGAGCTCTATCAAAAAACTGATACAGTTGTGGTCACTAGTTCCGAGTGGTTCGCCTACAACGACGTTCGTGACATGAGATTCGCTTGCGCTAAATAGGAGATCATGAATGTTGCTACATCTTGTAGGTGTCTTCACCATTTGGTTCATGAACTTTTAGAGGTCATTAATTGACTCTACATTATCCTACTAACACTAAACACATTATACGTGCATCACAAGCACCCATTACTATTAAGCAATCGCATCTGTTGATCTCATTGTTGCATCTCTCTGTGGGTAGCTACAACATTTCCGTTCAGCAGATACAAACTGCTCACAACCATAATGGCAGTGCCACAAATATTTATTTTGGCTAAATAAATATGTATACCACGCACTGAAAGCCATGGAACATGCATCAGAAGGAATAAAAGATTCGAAGAAATATTTTCACAAAAATCTGGCAACAAGCTGAGCGGGGTTTTTCTAGACTTTTCTGCGAGTCGGACATAATCCGAGTTCTCGTGGCAGTAGCATTATATCCCGGAATAAACATACAGGAAGTGAAACCGTGGCCACAGAGGCAAAGAAAGACACAGTCGAAGCTATATTGTACAATCCCAACCTATAGATAGACTGTAGCTAGGCTAGACAGCCTGGGCCAGTGCAACTTAGGCTTACCTTGGATACTGCTCCACAGAAGACAGGTGAGAATAACAGTGTTTAGTATGTCCTATCCCCAGTGTAGAGCAGACTAATAAATACAGTTGCAGATTTCTGCAGCAAGACACTATTGTAAATACCTGGATGCAAGATTTCAACTGTGCAAGGCATGAAGCTAGCTATGGGGGATTCCTCTGCCAAATGCCATACCAAAATTGTCAATTATGCTAACATGATAGCAATCTTTAAATCTGAGCAGCACCCTACCTTGATCCATGCCTATGTATAGAAATATTTATAGCTATATAGTGCCTATAAAGTGTAAATAACATCTTTTAAATATTGACATCTCTCTTTTAATTATTATCATTCCAGAATGCATATCTGGGACATGAACATAATGTCAAGGCCAGTAAAATTCATGCATTATGGAGCTTAAGACTTCCTTTTTTTTTCCTGGTAGCTACACCCTTAGTGGTATGATATTTCTCTTGTGATATCTAAAATTGTTTTATTACATGCACCCAATCTGTCTGCCTGTATGAGGCAGGCAGAATGGTATGTGATTATCTCTCATGTGACCAACGCTTAGTCAATTATTTTATGTGCAGCCTTTCAGCCCGCTGCCTTTCAGCCGCTGCTCTTTCAGCCTGCTGCACGGGAACTTCTTCTGGCGAGAAGAAAACTGAATCCTCAGGACATAAAAATTCCAAAAAAGGGGGTCCCACCAAGGATAAGACGCCACCAAGATTTTCTTGCTGGCTTTCCTATCTCCCTTCCTTTCCCTTTCTATATTACCTTTGGATGTCTTCAGTTAAGCTGGGATCAATCCCAAAGATTACTTAAAAAAAAAAAAGGTAAATTACCCTTCATTAATAAAAATATTTAACATCACCTAAACACCACCTATACTGGTGACCTGCACCAATAACAGATCAAGGTCGACAGACAGACAGACTGGGTGTAGGTAGTGAAACTGCATGAGGGATATAACATGGACTCTAGAGGACTTGAGGTAGAAAAGCAGTCATAGATTAAATATTTCTTTTCATTTTGTCATTGACACCGATTACTGCAGAGCAAGGTGCTAATTTTAATAATCAACACGGCAACTTTTCAAATTAGTTGTGTTTATATGAAGATTGACTTATTTCTGTATGAAACAAACTGGCACACAGGAAACATATGTAACATCACAATTCTGTGATTTTGATGAAATTCTTGTACCAACTTGGTGTCAGCAGATTCAAAGCCACTGCGCAAGTGACCTGCTGGTGAATTCACAACACACACCAAAGCAAATTAGATACCAATTTAAATTCCTAACTTTTGTGACAACCTTGGTGTTAAAAGCTCGTGCTCAACAACAAGTGGTGCAACCTCGCCTCAGTGAAAATAACTTTGAGGAATTGAAATCTCACAGCACCCATAGGAATTAAATTTATCTCAATCTCTCAACAAAAACAATTAGCATTCCACACCTTGGTACACATTCCACATTGACAAGATATTGCAATTTTAAATAATTATTTCCAGTCGGTCAACAGAATTACAACTTGGAAGCAGATCACCACCGACCAAGCCCACACAATCAACATGTCTGAGGACGGGAACCCTGACAACAACCTTATTCTAGGATATCCATCAACTTCCGACAGCATAATTGCAAACAAGGACTTTAATGTCACAACATACATGCCTGAAGCACCAGGTTTCTGGTTTTACTTGCTAGAAGCCGACTTCACAGCACATGCCATCACAGATGACCAAAGCAAAGTCCGGTTGACGCTCAAAGCCCTACCACCACAATTACGATTATCACTTCAGGACATAGTCATGAATGGAGGAGATGACCGCTACAATAAAATTAAAATCAAAATGACTTCTTTAAACACACTACCGGAATCAGCTCGCATAAGACAAATTCTGTACAAAGAACGACGAGGAACCCGCACAATGGCACAGTTCCTAACCCATTTTCGACACCTACTTGGTAGTGACTCGGAATCCGTTGCACACCACAACAGCCCATTCTTGAAAGAAATGCTCTTGAGGGAAATACCGACCAACATCAAATATACACTATTGGTCAACAATAAGACAACCCTAACTGACATTATGGAGGCAACAGATAAAATACTAACTGAATACCCTGAGTCAAATATTCCAGTAAACAACATCAGTAGTGTTCTGCCAACATTCGCACCACAGCCACAACACAACACAGCTATGCACAGCGGCACCACTCAAACTATCAATGCTCTGGCCTCACGAATGCCAGAAATGGATTTCAAAAGTAGAGCACTCTCACACGAAAAAGACCATCTTCTGAAAAGAAGTGACCACCAGGAGAGAACAATCCACAACCTGGAGGACAAAATGAATCAAGAACAACAATCATTCCTGACCAGACTGCATAAGCTGGAACAACGACCACATTACAACAACCATGGAAACAGAGGAAGAAGCACTTCCCACCGACGTGAACCTTCTGCAGAAAACAGAACGAGTTGCCATTTTCACAGGCGTTTTGGCACAAATGCTCGCAGATGCACAATACCATGTGACATGAGCAACATTTTCAACAACCAGGAGGGAAACTGAGATCCCGTGATGACAACACGAGCACCGTCACGGCAATAACCCTCAAGAAGACTCGTCTCCTAACCATAATTGACAGAAAAAGCAAGTTCACCTTCTTAATAGACACAGATGCTGCCGTCTCTGTCATTCCACCTCAAGCAACCGACCTCAGAAATTAGGAAGTTAGCAGCCTTCGCGCTGCCAATGGTTCCCGCATACCCATCTATGGTGAGCGGCTGATGACCCTCAACATTGGCCTGCGAAAGGATATAACTTGGCCATTCATCATAGCCCAGGTT
>SDVV010004782.1:0-19854 GCA_016164225.1 Gammarus roeselii
CTCCACACAACAGTACCATTGAGACCGATATACTGTCAATGGTGCTCCACACGACAGTACTATTGAGACCGATATGTCAATAGTGCTCCACACGACAGTACCATTGAGACCGATATCCTGTCAATGGTGCTCTACACGACAGTACAATTAAGACCGATATACTGTCAATGGTACTCCACTCGACAGTACTATTGAGACCGATATACTGTCAATGGTGCTCCACACGACAATTTTAGTGAGACCCATATACTGTCAATGGTGCTCCACACGACAGTACCATTGAGTACGATATGCTGTCAATGGTGCTCCGCACGACAGTACCCATGAGACCGGTACACTGTCAATGATGCTCAATACGACCGTACTTTTGAGATCGATTTACTGTCAATTGTGCTCCAAACGACAATACCATTGACACCTATATACTGTCAATGGTGCTCCATACGACAGTATCGTTGGGACCGATATAATGTCAATGGTGTTCTACACGACAGTACCATTGAGACCGTTTTACTGTCAATGGTGTTCCACATGACAGTACCATGAAGACCGATATACTTTCAATGGTGCTCCACACGACAGTATCATTGAGACCGATATACTGTCAATGGTGTTCTATACGATAGGACCATGGGGACCGATATATTGGCAATAGTGTTCCACACGACAGTACCATTGAGACCGATATACTGTCAATAGTGCACCACACGACAGTACCATTGAGACCAATAACTGTCAATGATGCTCCACATGACAGTACCATTGAGACCCATGTACTGCCAATGGTTATTCACACGACAGTACCATTGGGACCTAAATACTGTCAATAGGGCTCCACACAACACTACCATTGAGACTGATATACCGTCAATGGTGCTCAACTCGACGGCACCATGGAGACCGATATACTGTCAACAGTGCTCCACACGACAGTTTTGTATAGACATAGACATGTATAGACATACAGCTGTTTCCCCCTAGCTAGGGGGGTGGCTAGATTAGGCAGGCACAGAGGGGGGAGGAGCCCAATATCTTCGCCACAAGACAGCCGTGTCCCTGCCGAGATCGAACTCGCGACTTGCAGCACCAGAGGCTGACACTGCAGTCGGATACGCTAACCACTCGGCCACGGCGGCCCACCACTCGGCCACGGCGGCCCTACCACATGGCCACGGCGGCCGGGTGGTAGGGCCGTCGAGTGGTAGGGAGACCTATAAACTGTCAATGGTGCTCTACACTACAGTACCATTGAGCACGATATGCTGTCAATGGTGCTCCAGACGACAGTACCATTGAGACCGAAATACTGACAATGGTGATCTACACGACAGTACCATTGAGACCGATATACTGTCAATGGTGCTCCACATGACAGTAATAATGAGACCGATATGCTGTCAATGGTGCTCCACACGACAGTACCATTGAGACCGATCTACTGTCAAAGGTTCTCCACACAACAGCACCATTGAGACTGTTATACCGTCAATGGTACTCCACTCGACGGTACCATTGAGACCGATATACTGTCAACAGTGCTCCACACGATAGTTCTAGTGAGACCCATATACTGTCAATGATGCTCCACATGACAGTACCATTGAGACCGATCTACTGTCAAAGGTACTCCACACAACAGTACCATTGAGACTGTTATACCGTCAATGGTACTCCACCCGACAGTACCATTGAGACCGATATCCTGTCAATGGTGTTCCATACGGCAGTACGATGGAGATCGATATACTGTCAATGGTGCTCCACACGACAGTACCGTTGAGACCGATATACTGTCAATGGCGTTCCACACCACAGTATCATTGTGACCGATATACTGACAATGGTGCTCCACACGACAGTATCTTTGAGACCGATATACTGTCAATGGTGCTCCACACGATAGTAGCATTGAGACCGATATACTGTCAATGGTGCTCCACACAACTACCTTTGAGACTGATATACCGTCAATGGTGCTCCACACAACGGTACCATTAAGTACTATATATGCGAATGGTTCTCCTCACGACAGTACCATTGAGACCGGTACACTGTCAATGATGCTCCACACGACAGTTCTAGTGAGACCCATATACTGTCAATGGTGCTCCACACGACAGTACCATTGAGAACGATATGTTGTGAATGGTGCTCTCCACAACAGTACCATTGACACCGATATACTGTCAACGGTGCTACAAACGACTGTTCTATTGAGACCGATATGTTAATATTGTTCCACACGACAGTACCATTGAGACCGATATACTGTCTATGGTGCTCCACCCGACAGTACCATTGAGACCGGTACACTGTCAATGATGTTCCACACGACAGTTCTTGTGAGACCAATATTTTGTCAATGGTGCTCCACACGACTGTACTATTAGGACCGATATACTGTCAATGGTGCTCCACACGACACCACCATTGAGACCGATATACTGTCAACATTGCTCCACAAGACAGTTCTAGTGAAACCCATATACTGTCAATGGTGCTCCACACCACAGGACCATTGTGACCGATATACTGTCAATGGTGCTTCACCCGACAGTACCATTGAGACCGATATCCTGTCAATGGTGTTCCACACGGCAGTACGATGAAGAGCGATATACTGTCAATGGTGCTCCGCACGACAGTACCATTGAGACCGATACACTGTCAATGGCGTTCCACACCACAGTACCATAGTGACCGATATACTGTCAATGGTGCTCCACACGACAGTATCATTGAGACCGGTATAATGTCAATGGTGTTCCACACGGCAGTACCATGGAGACCGATATACTGTCAATGGTGCTCCACACAACAGCACCATTGAAACCGATATACTGTCAATGGCGCTCCACACCACAGTACCATCGTGACCGATATACTATCAATGGCGCTCCACACGACAAGTTCATTTTGACCGGTATACTGTCAATGGTGTTCCACACGGCAGTACCATGGAGACCGATATACTATCAGTGGTGCTCCACATGACCGTACCATTTAGACCAACATACTGGCAATGTTATTCCACACGACAGTACCATTGAGACCGATATACGGGCAATGGTGCTCCACACGACAGTATCATTGATACCGATATACTGTGAATGGTGTTCCACATGACAGTGCCATGAAGACCGATATACTGTCAACGGTGCTCTACACAACAGTACCATTGAGACAAATATACTGTCAATGGTGCTCTACACGACAGCACCATTGAGACCGACATACTGTCAACAGTGCTCCACACGACAGTTCTAGTGAGTCCCAAATACTGTCAATGGTGCTCCACACGACAGTACCATTAAGTACGATATACTGTCAATGGTGTTCCAGGCGACAGTACCATTGAGACCGATATACTGTCAATGGTGTTCCACCTGACAGTACCACTAGAACCGATATTCTGTCAATGGTGCTCCACACGACAGTACCATTACGACCGATATACTGTCAATGATGGTCCACACGACAGTAGAATTGAGACCGACATACTGCCATTGGTGATCCACATGACAGTACCATTGAGACCGGTACACTGTCAATGATGCTCCATACGACCGTACCATCGAGACCGATTTACTATCAATGGTGCTCCACACGACAGTATTATTGGGACCTATATACTGTCAATGATGCTCCATACGACAGTATCATTGGGACCGATATACTGTCAATGGTGCACCACACGACAGTACCATTGAGAGCAATATACTGTCAATGGTGCTCCACACGACAGTTCCATTGAGACCAATATACTGTCAAGGGTGCTCCACACGACAGTACCATAGAGATCAATATACTGGCAATGGTGCTCCACACGACAGTACCATTTAGACCAACATACTTGCAATGTGGCTCTTCACGACAGTACCATTGAGACCGATGTACTTGTAATGGTGCTCCACACGACAGTATCTTAGAGACCAATATTCTGTCAATGTCGTTGCTCATGACAGTACCATGGAGACCGATATACTGTCAATGGTGCTATACACGACAGTACCATTGAGACCAATATACTGTCAAAGGCGCTCCACAACACAGTACAATTGTGACTGATATACTGTTAATGGTGCTCCACACGACAGTACCATTGAGACCGGTATACTGTCATCGTTGCTCCATACGACAGTACCATTGACACCGAGATACTGTCAATGATGCTCCACACGACAGTACCATTGAGACCGATATACTGTCAATGGTGCTCCACATGACAGTACCATTAAGACCGATATACTGTCATTGGTGCTCCACTAGACAGTACCATTGAGACCGATATACTGTTAATGGTGCTCCACATGACAGTACCAGTGAGACCGATATACTGTCATTGGTGCTCCACTCGACAGTACCATTGAGACCGATATACTGTCATAGTGCTCCACACAACAGTACCATTGAGACTGATATACCGTCAATGGTGCTCCACACGACGGTACCATTGAGACCGATATACTGTCAACAGTGATCCACACGACAGTACCATTGAGACCGATATACTGTCAATTGTGCTCCAGACGACAGTACTATCGAGCCCGATATACTGTCAAAGGTGGTCCACTCGACAGTAGAATTGAGACCGACATACTGTCATTGGTGCTCCACACGACCGCACTATTTAGACCAATATACTGTCAATGGTGCTCCAAACGACACTTCCATTGTGACCGATATCCTGTCAATGGTGCTCCGCACAACAGTACCATTGAGACCGATATACTGTCAACGGTGCTCCACACGACAGTTCTATTGGTACCGATATGTCAATATTGTTCCACATGACAGTACCATTGAGACCGTATACTGTCAATGGTGCTTCGGACGACTGTACCATTGAGACCGATATACTGTCAATGGTGCTGCACACGACAAGACCATTGATACCGATATACTGTCAAGGGTGCTCCACACGATAGTACCATTGAGACCGAGACACTGTCAATGATGCTCCATACGACCGTACTATTAAGACCGATTTACTGCCAATGGTGCTCCAGACGACAGTACCATTGAGACCGACATACTGTTAATGGTGCTCCACACAACAGTACCATTGAGACCGATATACTGTCAATGGGGCTCCACATGACAGTACCATCGAAGCAGATAGACTGTCATTGGTGCTCCACACGACAGTACTATTGAGACCGATATACTGTCAATGGGGCTCCGGACGAATGTACCATTGAGACCGATATACTGACAATGGTGCTGCACACGACAGGACCATTGATACCGATATACTGTCAATGGTGCTCCACACGACAGTACCATTGAGACCGTGACACTGTCAATGATGCACCATACACACAACAGTACCACTGAGACCGATATACTGTCAATGGTGCTCCACACGACAGTTCTATTGAGACCGATATGTCAATATTGTTCCACACGACAGTACCATTGAGACCGATATACTGTCAATGGTGCTCCGGACGACTGTACCATTGAGACCGATATACTGTCAATGGTGCTGCACACGACAGGACCATTGATACCGATACACTGTCAATGGTGCTCTACACGACAGTACCATTGAGATCGAGACACTGTCAATGATGCTCCATACGACCGTACTATTGAAACCGATTTACTGTCAATGGTGCTCCAGACGGCAGTACCATTGAGACCGACATACAGTTAATGGTGCTCCACACGACAGTACCATTGAGACCGATATACTGTCAATGGTGCTCCACATGACTGTACATTTAGACCGATATACTGTCATGGTGCTCCAGACGACGATACCATAGAGACCGATATACTGTCAATGGTGCTCCACACGACGGTACCATTGAGACCGATATACTGCCAATGGTGCTCCACATGACAGTACCAATGAGACCGATATACTGTCAATGGTGCTCCACACGACAGTACCATTGAGACCGATATACTGTCAATGGTGCTCCACACAACAGTACCAGTGTGACTGATATACCGTCGATGGTGCTCCACACGACGGTACCTTTGAAACCGATATACTGTCAACAGTGCTCGACACGACAGTTCTAGTGAGACACATATACTGTCAATGGTGCTCCACACGACAGTACCATTGAGTATGATATGCTTTAAATGGTGTCCAGACGACAGTACCATTGAGACCGTTATACTTGTCAATGGTGCTCCACACAACAGTACCATTGTGACTGATATACCGTCGATGGTGCTCCAGACGACAGTACTATTTAGACCGATACACTGTCAATGGTGCTCTGCACGACAGTATCATTGAGACCAATATACTCTCAATGGTGCTCCACACGACAGTTCTATTGAGACCTATATACTGTCAATGGTGCTCCACACGACACCACCATTGAGACCGATATACTGTCAACAGTGCTCCACACGACAGTTCTAGTGGGACCCATATACTGTTAATGGTGCTCCACACGACAGTACCATTGAGTAAGATATACTGTCAATGGTGCTCCAAACGACAGTACCATTGAGACCGATATACTGTAAATGGTTCTCCACACGACAGTACCATTGAGACGATATACTGTCAATGGTGTTCCACACGACAGTATCATGGGGACCGATAACTGGCAATGGTGCTCCACACGACACTACCCTTAAGACCGATATACTGTCAATTGCGCTCCACATGACATCACCATGGAAATCGATGAACTGTCAATGGTGCTCCACACGACACTACCCTTGAGACCGATATACTGTCAATGATGCTCCACACGACAGTAGCATTAGGACCGATATACTGTCAATGGTGCTACACACGACAGCACCATTTAGACCGATATACTGTCAATGGTGCTCAACACGACAGTACCATTCAGACCGATATAATGACAATGATGCTCCACACAACAGTACCATTGATACCAATTAACTGTCAATGGTGCTCCACACGACAGTACCAATCAGACCGTTATAATGGCAATGATGCTCCACACGACAGTTCTATTGAGACCGATATACTGCCAATGGTGCTCCACACGACAGTACCATTGAGACCGATGTACTGTCAATGGTGCTCCAGACGACAGTACTATTGAGACCGATATACTGTCAATGGTGCTCTACACGACCGTACCATTGAGAACAATATACTGTCAATGGTGCTCCACACGACAGTACCATTAAGACTGATATACTGCCAATGATGCTTCACACGACAGTACCATTGAGACCGATATACTGTCAAAGGTGGTCCACACGACAGTAGAATTGAGACCGACATGCTGTCATTAGTGCTCCACACGACAGTACCATTGAGACGGAGAAACTGTCAATGATGCTCCAATGACAGAACCATTAAGACCAATATACTGTCAATGGTGCTCCACACGACAATACCATTAAGACCGATGTACTGTCAATAGTGCTCCACATGACAGTACCATTGTGACCGATATACTGTCAATGGTGCTCCACACGACAGTACCACTGAAACCGATATTGTGTCAATGGTGCTCCACACGACAGTACAATTTTGACCGATATACTGTCAATGGTGGTCCACACGACAGTACCATTAGGACCGATATACTGTCAATGGTGTTCCACAGGGCAGTACGATGAAGACCGATATACTGTCAATGGTGCTCCACACGACAGTACCATTGAGACCGATACACTGCCAATGGCGTTCCACACCACAGTACCATTGGGACCGATCAACTGTCAATGGTGCTCCACACGACAGTATCATTGAGACCGGTATAATGTCAATGGTGTTCCACACGGCAGTACCATGGAGACCGATTTACTGTCAATGGTGCTCCACACAACAGCACCATTGAGACCGATATACTGTCAATGGTGCTCCACACGACAGTACCATTGAGACCGATATACTTTCAGTGGTGCTCTACCATTGGGACCGATATACTGTCAATTGTGCTCCACACGACAGTACTGTTGAGCCCGATATACTTTTAAAGGTGCAATACACGACAGTACCATTGAGACCGATATACTGTCAATGGTGCTCCACACGAGAGTACCATTAAGACCGATATACTGTCAATGGTGCACCACATGACAGTACCATTGAGATTGATATACCGTCAATGGTGCTCCACACGACGGTACTATTGAGACCGATATACTGTCAACGGTGCTCCACACGACAATTCTAGTGAGACCCATATACTGTCAATGGTGCTCCACACAACAGTACCATTGAGTACGATATGCTGTCAATGGTGCTCCAGACGACAATATCATTGAGACCGATATACTGTCAATCGTGCTCTACACGACAGTACCATTGAGACCGATATACTGTCAATAACGCTGTACCCCACAGTACCATTGGGACCGATATACTGTCAACGGTGCTACACACGACAGTTCTTTTGAGACCGATAAACTGTCAATGGTGCTCCACACGACAGTACCATTGTGACCGATATAATGTCAACGGTGCCACACACGACAGTTCTATTGAGACCGATATACTGTCAATGGTGCTCCACGCGAGAGTACCATTGAGACCGATATACTGTCAATGGTTCTTCAGACGACAGTACTATTGAGACCGATACACTGTCAATGGTGCTCTACACGACAGTACCATTGAGACCAATATACTGTCAATGGTGCTCTACACGACAGTACCATTGAGACCGATATACTGTCAATGGTGCTCCACACGAGAGTACCATTGAGGCCAATATACTGTCAATGGTGCTCCACACGACAGTACCATTGAAGCCGATATACTGTCAATGGTGCTCCACACAAAAGTACCATTACGACCGATATACTGTCAATGGTGGTCCACACGACAGTAGAATTGAGACCGACATACTGTCATTGGTGCTCCACAAGACAGTACCATTGAGACCGGTGTACTGTCAATGATGCTCCATACGACCGTACCATCGAGACCGATATACTATCAATGGTGCTCCACACGACAGTATTATTGGGACCTATATACTGTCAATGATGCCCCATACGACAATATCATTGGGACCGATATACTGTCAATGGTGCACCACACGACAGCACCATTGGGCCTGATATACTGTCGATGGTGCTCCACACGACAGTGCCATTGAGACCGATATACTTTCGATGGTGCTCTACCATTGGGACCGATATACTGTCAATTGTGCTAAACACGACAGTACTATTGAGCCCGGTATACTGTCAAAGGTGCTCCACACGACAGTACCATTGAGACCGATATACTGTCAATGGTGCTCCACACGAGAGTACCATTAAAACCGATATACTGTCAATGGTGCACCACATGACAGTACCATTGAGACTGATATACCGTCAATGGTGCTCCACACGACAGTACTATTGTGACCGATATACTGTCAACGGTGCTCCACACGACAATTCTAGTGAGACCCATATACTGTCAATGGTGCTCCACACAACAGTACCATTGAGTACGATATGCTGTCAATGGTGCTCCAGACGACAATACCATTGAGACCGATATACTGTCAATCGTGTTCCACACGACAGTACCATTGTGACCGATATACTGCCAATGGTGCTCCACATGGAAGTACCATTGAGACCGATATACTGTCAATGGTGCTCCACACGACAGTACCATTGAGAGCGATATACTGTCAATAACGCTGTACCCCACAGTACCATTGGGAACGATATACTGTCAACGGTGCTACACACGACAGTTCTTTCGAGACCGATAAACTGTCAATGGTGGTCCACACGACAGTACCATTGTGACCGATATACTGTCAACGGTTCCACACACGACAGTTCTATTGAGACCGATATACTGTCAATGGTGCTCCACGCGAGAGTACCATTGAGACCGATATACTGTCAATGGTGCTCCACACGACAGTACCATTGAGGCCGATATACTGTCAATGGTGCTCCACACGACAGTACCATTGAGACCAATATACTGTCAATGGTGCTCCAAGCGAGAGTACTATTGAGACCGATATACTGTCAATGGTTCTTCAGACGACAGTACTATTGAGACCGATACACTGTCAATGGTGCTCAACACGACAGTACCATTGAGACCAATATACTGTCAATAGTGCTCCACACGACAGTACCATTGAGACCGATATACTGTCAATGGTGCTCCACACGAGAGTACCATTGCGACCAATATACTGTCAATGGTGCTCCACACGACAGTTCAATTGAGGCCGATATACTGTCAATGGTGCTCCACACGACAGTACCATTGAGACCAATATACTGTCAATGGTGCTCCACCCGAGAGTACCATTGAGACCGATATACTGTCAATGGTGCTACAGACGATTGTACTATTGAGACCGATTCACTGTCAGTGGTGCTCTACACAACAGTACCATTGAGACCAATATACTCTCAATGACGCTACACACCACTGTACCATTGTGACCGATATAATGTCAATGGTGTTTCAACCGACAGTACCATTGAGTCGATATCCTGTCAATCGTGCTCCACACGACAGCACCATTGAGACCGATATACTGTAATCAGTGCTCCACACGACAGTTCTAGTAAGACCCATATACTGTCAATGGTGCTCCACACGACAGTACCATTGAGTACGATACACTGTAAATGGTGCTCCAGACGACAGTACCATTGAGACCGATATGCTTTCAATGGTGGTCCACTCGACAGTACCATTGAGACCGATATACTACCAATGGCGCCTCACATGACAGTATCATTGAGACCTATATACTGCCAACGGTGCTTTACACGACAGTAGAATTGAGACCGACATACTGTCATTGGTGCTCCACACGACAGTACCATTGAGTTCGGTATACTGTCAATAATGCTCCGCACGACCGCACTATTTAGACAAATAAACTGTCAATGGTGCTCCACACGACAGTACCATTGGGCCCGATATACTGTCAATTGTGCTCCATACGACAGTACCATTGTGACCGATATACTATCAATGGTGCTCCACACGACAGTACCATTGAGACCGATATTCTGTCAATGGTG
This sequence comes from Gammarus roeselii, assembly GCA_016164225.1. NCBI lineage: Eukaryota > Metazoa > Arthropoda > Malacostraca > Amphipoda > Gammaridae > Gammarus > Gammarus roeselii. The sequence goes on from SDVV010004782.1 coordinate 10,963, forward strand.
CTCCACACGACGGTACCATTGAGACCGAAATACTGTAGATGGTGGTCCACACGACAGTGCCATTGAGACCGATATACTGCCAATGGTGCTCACACGACAGTATCATTGCGACCCATATACTGCCAACAGGGCTTTACAAGACAGTAGAATTGAGACCGACACACTGTCATTGGTGCTTCACACAACAGTAACATTTAGACCAACATACTGGCAATGTGTCTCCACACGACAGTACCATTGAGACCGATATACTGGCAATGGTGCTCACACGACAGTATCATTGAGACCGATATACTGTCAATGATTTTCCACATGACTCTACCATGGAGACCGATATACAGTCATTGGTGCTCCCTACGACAGTACCATTGAGACCAATATACTGTCAATAGTGCTCCACACGACAGTACCATTAAGACCGATACACTAGCAATGGTTCTCCTCCCAACAGTATCCTTTAGAGACCGATATTCTGGCAATGGTGCTCCACACGACAGTATCATTGAAACCGATATACTGTCAATGGTGTTCAACACAACAGTACCAATGAGACCAATAAACTGTCAATGGCGCCCCACACCACAGTACCATTGTGACCGATATACTGTCAAAGGTGCTCCAACCGACAGTACCATTGAGAACGATATCCTGTCAATGGTGCTCCACACGACAGCACCACTAAGACCGATATACTGTCAACAGTGCTCCACACGACAGTTCTAGTGAGACCCATATACTGTCAATGGTGCTCCACACGACAGTACCATTGAGTACGATATACTGTAAATGGTTCACACGACAGTACCATTGAGACCGATATACTGCCAATGGTGCCTCACACGACAGTATCATTGCGACCGATATACTGCCAACGGTGATTTACACGACTGTAGAATTGAGACCAACATACGGTCATTGGTGCTCCACACGACAGTACCATTTGGACCAACATACTGGCAATGTGGCTCCACACGACAGTACCATTGAGATTGATATACTGGCAATAGCGCTCACACGACAGTATCATTGAGACCGATATACTGTCAATGGTGTTCCTCATGACAGTATCATGGAGACCGATATACTGTCAATGGTGCTCTACACAACAGTACAATTGAGACCAACATACTGTCAATAGCGCTCCACACCACAGTACCATTGTGACCGATATACTGCCAACGGTGCTTTACACGACAGTAGAATTGAGACCGACATACTGTCATTGGTGCTCCATACGACAGTACCATTGAGTTCGGTATACTGTCAATAATGCTCCGCACGACCGCACTATTTAGACAAATAAACTGTCAATGGTGCTCCACACGACAGCACCACTGAGACCGATATACTGTCATCAGTGCTCCAAACGACAGTTCTAGTGAGACCACTATATGTCAATAGTGCTCCACACGACAGTACCATTAAGTACGATATACTGTCAATGGTGCTCCAGACGACAGTATCATTGTGACCGATATACTGTCAATGGTGCTCCACTCGACAGTATCATTGAGACCGAGAAACTGTGAATGGTGCTCCCGTGACAGAACCATAGAGACCAATATACTATCAATGGTGCTCCACACGGCAGTACCATTGAGACCGATATACTGTCAGTGGTGCTCCACACGACATTATCATTTTGACCGATATACTGTCAATGGTGCTCCACACGACAGTACCATTGAGACCAATATTCTGTCAATGGTGCTCCACACGACAGTATCATTGAAACCGATATACTGTCAATGGTGCTCTACACAACAGTACAATTGAGACCAATATACTGTCAATGGCACTCCACACCACAGTACCATTGTGACCGGTATACTGTCAATGGTGCTCCAACCGACAGTACCATTGAGACCGATTTCCTGTCAATGGTGCTCCACAAGACAGCATCATTGAGACCGATATACTGTCAACAGTGCTCCACACGACAGTTCTCGTGAGACCCATATCTGTCAATGGTGCTCCCATGACAGAACCATTGGACTAAAATACTGTCAATGGTGCTGCACACGGCAGTACCATTGAGTCCGATATACTGTCAGTTGTGCTCCACACGACAGTACCATTGTGACCGATATAATGGCAATGGTGTTCCACACGACAGTACCATTTAGACCAACATCCTGGCAATGTGGCTCCACACGACATTACCATCGAGACCGATATCCTGGCAATGGTGCTCCACACGACAGTATCATTGAGACCGATATACTGTCAATGGTGCTCTACACGACAGTACTATTGAGACCAATATACTCTCAATGGCGCTACACACCACTGTACCATTGTGACCGATATAATGTCAATGGTGCTCCAACCGACACACCCATTGAGACCGATATCTTGTCAATCGTGCTCCACACGACAGCACCATTGAGACCGATATACTGTCATCAGTGCTCCACACGACAGTTCTAGTGAGACCCATATACTGTCAATGGTGCTCCACACGACAGTACCATTGGGTACGATACACTGTGAATGGTGCTCCAGACGGCAGTACCATTGAGACCGATATACTGTCAATGGTGGTCCACTCGACATTACCATTGAGACCGATATACTACCAATGGCGCCTCACATGACTGTATCATTGAGACCTATATACTGCCAACGGTGCTTTACACGACAGTAGAATTGAGACCGACATACTGTCATTGGTGCTCCAAACGACAGTACCATTGAGTTCGGTATACTGTCAATAATGATCCGCACGACCGCACCAGTTAGACAAATATACTGTCAATGGTGCTCCACACGACAGTACCATTGGGCCCGATATACTGTCAATTGTGCTCCATACGACAGTACCATTGTGACCGATATACTATCAATGGTGCTCCACACGACAGTACCATTGAGACCGATATTCTGTCAATGGTGCTCCACACGACAGTACCATTGAGACCGATATACTGTAAATGGTGGTCCACACGACAGTACCATTGAGACCGATATACTGCCAATGGTGCTCAACCGACAGTATCATTGAGACCTATATACTGCCAACAGTTCTTAACAAGACAGTAGAATTGTGACCAACATACTGGCAATGTGGCTCCACACGACAGTACCCTTGAGACAGATATAATGGCAATGGTGCTCACACGACAGTATCATTGAGACCGATATACTGTCAATGATGTTCAACATGACTCTACCATGGAGACCGATATACTGTCATTGGTGCTCCCTACGACAGTACCATTGAGACCGATATACTGTCAATGGTTCTACTCCCAACAGTACCATTTAGACAAACACACAGGCAATGTGGCTCCACACAGTAGTACCATTGAGACCGATATTCTGGCAATGGTGCTCCACACGACAGTATCATTGAAACCGATATACTGCCAATGGTGTTCAACACAACAGTACCATTGAGACCAATAAACTGTCAATGGCGCCCCACACCACAGTACCATTGTGACCGATTTACTGTCAATGGTGCTCCAACCGACAGTACCATTGAGAACGATATCCTGTCAATGGTGCTCCACACAACAGCACCACTAGGACCGATATACTGTCAACACTAGTCCACACGACAGTTCTAGTGAGACCACTATACTGTCAATGGTGCTCCACATGACAGTACCATTAAGTTCGATATACTGTCAATGGTGCTCCAGACGACAGTATCATTGTGACCGATATACTGTCAATGGTGCTCCACTCGACAGTACCATTGAGTCCGAGAAACTGTCAATGGTGCTCCCATGACAGAACCATTGAGACCAATATACTATCAATGGTTCTCCACACGGCAGTACCATTGAGACCGATATACTGTCAGTGGTGCTCCACACGACATTATCATTTTGACCGACATACTGTCAATGGTGCTCCACACGACAGTACCATTGAGACCGATATTCTGTCGATGGTGCTCCACACGACAGTATCATTGAAACCGATATACTGTCAATGGTGCTCTACTCAACAGTACAATTGAGACCAATATACTGTCAATGGCACTCCACACCACAGTACCATTGTGACCGATATCCTGTCAATGGTGCTCCCACGACAGCACCATTGAGACCGATATACTGTCAACAGTGCTCCACACGACAGTTCTAGTGAGACCCATATACTGGCAATGTTGCTCCACACGACAGTACCATTGAGACCGATATACTATAAATGGTGGTCCACACGTCAGTACTATTGAGACCGATATACTGCCGATGGTGCCTCACACAACAGTATCATTGTGACCGATATACTGTCAATGGTGCTCCACTCGACAGTACCATTGAGTCCGAGAAACTGTCAATGGTGCTCCCATGACAGAACCATTGAGACCAATACACTTTCAATGGTTCTCCACACGGCAGTACCATTGAGACCGATATTCTGTCAATGGTGGTCCACACGACAGTACCATTAAGACCGATATACTGCAAATGGTTCTTCACACGACAGTATCATTGAGATGTATATACTGCCAACGGTGCTTTACACGACAGTAGAATTGATACCGACATACTGTCATTGGTGCTCCACAAGACAGTACCATTTAGACCAACATACTGGCAATGTGGCTCCACACGACAGTACCATTGAGACCGATATACTGGCAATGGTGCTCACACGACAGTATCATTAAGACCGATATACTGGCAATGGTGTTCCACATGACAGTACCATGGAGACCGATATACTGTCATTTGTGCTCTACAAAACAGTACCATTGAGATCAATATACTGTCAATGTCGCTCCACACGACAGCACCATTGAGACCGATATACTGTCAGCAGTGCTCCACACGACAGTTCTATTGAGACCCATACACTGTCAATTGTGCTCCACACGACAGTACCATTGAGACCGATATACTGTCAATGGTGCTCCACTTGACAGTACCATTGAGACCGATATACTGGCAATGGTGCTTCACACTTCAGTACCATTTAGAACAACATACTGGCAATGTGTCTCAACACAACAGTACCATTGAGACCGATATCCCGGCAATGGTGCTCCACACAACAGTTTCATTGAAACCGATATACTATCAATGGTGCTCTACACAGCAATACCATTGAGACCAATATACTGTCAATGGCGCCCCATACCACAGTACCCTTGAGACCGATATACTGTCAATGGTGCTCCAACCGACAGTACCATTGAGACCGATATCCTGTCAATGGTGCTCCACACGACAGCACCACTAAGACCGATATACTGTCAACAGTGCTCCACACGACAGTTCTAGTGAGACCCATAACCTGTCAATGGTGCTCCACACGACAGTACCATTGAGTATGATATACTGCCAATGGTGCTCCAGACGACAGTACCATTGTGACCGAATACTGTCAATGGTGCCTTACACGACAGTATCATTGCGACCGAAATACTGACAACGGTAATTTACACGACTGTAGAATTGAGACCAACATACGGTCATTGGTGCTCCACACGACAGTACCATTTAGACCAACATACTGGCAATGAGGTTCCACACGACAGTACCATTGACTTTGATATACTGGCAATAGCGCTCACACGACAGTATCATTGAGATCGATATACTGTCAATGGTGTTCCACATGACAGTATCATGGAGACCGATATACTGTCAATGGTGCTCAACACAACAGTACAATTGAGACCAATATACTGTCAATAGCGCTCCACACCACAGTACCATTGTGACCGATATACTGTCAATGGTGCTCCAACCGACAGTACCATTGAGACCGATATCCTGTCAATGGTGCTCCACACGACAGCACCACTGAGACCGATATACTGTCAACAGTGCTCCAAACGACAGTTCTAGTGAGACCACTATACTGTTAATGGTACTACACACGACAGTACCATTAAGTACGATTTACTGTCAATGGTGCTCCAGACGACAGTACCATTGTGACCGATTACTGTCAATGGTGCTCCACTCGACAGTACCATTGAGACCGAGAAACTGTCAATGGTGCTCCCATGACAGAACCATTGAGACCAATATACTGTCAATGGTTCTCCACACGGCAGTACCATTGAGACCGATATACTGTCATTGGTGTTCCACACGAAAGTATCATTTTGACCGATATACTATCAATGGTGCTCCACACGACACTACCATTGAGACCGATATTCTGTCAATGGTGCTCCACACAATAGTATCATTGAAACCGATATACTGTCAATGATGCTCCACACAACAGTACAATTGAGACCAATATACTGTCAATGGCATTTCACACCACAGTATCATTGTGACCGATATACTGTCAATGGTGCTTCAACCGACAGTACCATTGAGACCGATATCCTGTCAATGGTGCTCCACACGACAGCACCATTGAGACCGATAAACTGTCAACAGTGCTCAACACGACAGTTCTAGTGAGACCCATACACTGTCAATGGTGCTCCACACGACAGTACCATTGAGTCCGATATACTATAAATGATGGTTCACACGACGGTACCATTGAGACCGATATACTGCCGATGGTGCCTCACACGACAGTATCATTGAGACCTATATACTGCCAACAGCGATTCACACGAGTGTAGAATTGAGACCGACTTACTGTCATTGGTGCTCCACACGACAGTACCATTGAGTACGATATACTTTCAATGGTGCTCCAGACGACAGTACCATTGTGACCGAAATACTGTCAATGGTGCTTCACTCGACAGTACCATTGTGATCGAGAAACTGTCAATAGTGCACCCATGACAGAACCATTGAGACCAATATACTCTCAATGGTGCTCCACACGGCAGTACCATTGAGACCGATATACAGTCAGTGGTGCTCCACACGACAGTATCATTTTGACCGATATACTGTCAATGGTGCTCCACACGACAGTACCATTGAGACCGATATACTGCAAATGGTGTCTCACACGACAGTTTCCTTGACACCTATACACTGCCAACGGTGCTTCACACAGCAGTAGAATTGAGACTGACATACTGTCATTGGTGCTCCACACGACAGTACCATTGAGACCGATTTACTGTCGTTGGTACTCCAGATGACTGTACTATTGAGACCGATACACTGTCAATGGTGCTCTACATGACAGTACCATTGTGACCGATATACTGGCAATGGTGATCCACACGCTGTACCATTTAGACCAACATACTGGCAATGTGGCTCCACACGACAGTACCATTGAGATTGATATCCTTGCAATGGTGCTACTCACGACAGTATCATTGAGACCGATATACTGTCAATGGAGCTCTACACAACAGTACCATTGAGACCGATATCCTGTCAATCGTGCTCCACACGACAGCACCATTGAGACCGATTTACTGTCACCAGTGCTCTACACGACAGTGCTACTGAGACCCACATACTGTCAATGGTGCTCCACACGACAGTACCATTGAGTACGATATACTGTCAATGGTGCTCCACACGACAGTACCATTGAGACCGATATACTGTAAATGGTGGTCCACACGACAGTACCATTGAGACCGATATACTGGCAATGGTGCTCACACGACAGTATCATTGATACCGATATACTGGCAATGGTGTTCCACATGACAGTACCATGGAGACCGATATACTGTCAATTGTGCTCTACAAAACAGAACCATTGAGACCAATATACTCTATATGTCGCTCTACACCACATTACCATTGTGACCGATATACTGTCAATGGTGCTCCAACCGACAGTACCATTGAGACCGATATCCTGTCAATGGTGCTCCACATGACAGTACCATGGAGACCGATATACTGTCAACACTGCTCCACACGACAGTTCCAGTGAGACCCATACACTGTCGATGGTGCTCCACACGACATTACCATAGAGACCGATATACTGTCAATGGTGCTAAACTTAACTACCATTGCGACCGATATACTGGCAATGTGGCTCCACACAACAGTACCATTGAGACCGATAACGCGGCAATGGTTCCTCACACGACAGTATCAGTGAGATCTATGTACTGCCAACTCTGATTTACACGACCGAAGAATTGAGACCGACATACTGTCATTGGTGCTCCACACGACAGTACCATTTAGACCGACATACTGGCAATTTGGCTCCACACGACAGTACCATTGAGACCGATATACTGGCAATGGTGCTCACACGACAGTATCATTGAGACCGATATACTGGCAATGGTGTTTCACATGACAGTACCATGGACACCGATATACTGTCAATTGTGCTCTACAAAACAGTACCATTGAGACCAATATACTGTCAATGTCGCTCCACACCACAGTACCATTGCGACCGATATACTGTCAATGGTGCTCCAACCGACAGTACCATTGCGACCGATATCCTGTCAATGGTGCTCCAAATGACAGTACCATTGAGACCGATACACTGTCAAAGGTGCGCTTCACGACAGTACCATTGAGACCGATATACTGCCAATGGTGCTCCACACGACAATACCATTGAGACCGAAACACTGTCAATGGTGATATACACAACAGTACCATTGATACCAATATACTGTCAATGGCGCTCCACACCACAGTACTATTGCGACCGATATACGGTCAATGGTGCTCCAACCGACAGTACCATTGAGACCGATATCCTGTCAATGGTGCTCCACACGACAGCACCATTGAGATCGATATACTGTCAACAGGGCTCAACACGACAGTTCTAGTGAGACCCATATACTTGCAATATTGCTCCACACGACAGTACCATTGAGTACGATATACTGTCGATGGTGCTCCAGACGACACTACCATTGTGACCGATATACTGTCAATGATGCTCCACTCGACATTACCATTGAGACCGAGAAACTGTCAATCGTGCTCCCATGCCAAGAACCATTGAGACCAATATACTGCCAACGGTGCTCCACACGACAGTACCATTGAGACCGAT
>SDVV010004783.1:0-19854 GCA_016164225.1 Gammarus roeselii
TTATTCGAGTGTGTGCGATGATGATGATAAATGGAATTATCAGAGCATATACAGCACACCAACTCACTAGCTTGAATGCTTGCGGAGAAAGGGCAGCCTTGCCACTCAGTGGTGGATCCGAGAGGTGGATTGAAGGGACTGATTGACTCATTAAGCGAAACTCCACTCATGACTCGACATGTTACGCTCGCGATTTGTCGTGTAAAAAAGTAACACTCACGATTTGAAGTGTAAAAATAAGTAATTTTAACATCCAATTCATGTAAAATTTGAATCGGTAAAATATTGTTACCAGGCAAAGTTTTGCTGTCGAATTAGAAAAAATCGCGTTAGATTTATTTTAATGCGAATAATATGTTTAGTTTAAATAATCTCCTGATTGTGTTTTCGACCATGAACAAAATCACCTTCTTTCATTGCATTCATTTTTACTTCTACCAATTTTATAATATATATGAAAAATCTTCTTATAGCATCATTTGACCGAACTTTGTTGCAAGAATTCCGATCTAGGTGGAACGCACTCAGGAGTGCAATCAGGAGATTATTTAAACTAAACATATTATTCGCATTAAAATAAATCTAACGCGATTTTTTCTAATTCGACAGCAAAACTTTGCCTGGTAACAATATTTTACCGATTCAAATTTGACATGAATTGGATGTTAAAATTACTTATTTTTACACTTCAAATCGTGAGTGTTACTTTTTTACACGACAAATCGCGAGCGTAACATGTCGAGTCATGAGTGGAGTTTCGCTTAATGAGTCAATCAGTCCCTTCAATCCACCTCTCGGATCCACCACTGAGTGGCAAGGCTGCCCTTTCTCCGCAAGCATTCAAGCTAGTGAGTTGGTGTGCTGTATATGCTCTGATAATTCCATTTATCATCATCATCGCACACACTCGAATAATTCACGCATCATCAACTGTCTATATTGTATGACCTAATGAATAGGTGTAGGAAAAATGACATCAATATACAATTTTTGTCTTGCTCGGTAAGGGTCACGTGAGCATGGTAGATTGTATGTTATGATTGGCATAGAAATGTCACTAACATATAATCAAGTTTTTTACTGCTATAGTGAAGGTAGTAACAATAAATTTATATATTTGTTGATTCCCTGTGATAGTTCCTAAAGATAGACTGGTTTTAAAGGCCTATCATTTTTTTGTCATTGCTGATCGATAGAAATATCGTCATATCTATGATACCAAGATTTGTATTTTCTTATTTAGGTCGAATGATGCTGCGCAGTCTGCTGAAGATGTCCCCACCTGATCACTCTTTGAGATGATAACTAGCAAAAACAGTGTCAAGTATTCCGAGTGGATGTTTTATGTGAAGGAAAAAAACAGTTTGGCTGAATGAATGATGCAACGATTTGACCTTAGGACTGAATGATTTTGGAAGTCGATGCCTATGTCCAATATGTAATCTATCTACCATTGAGCAGACAAATTTTATACCGCGATGTAACATTCTCAGGCACATCATTTTGGGAAAATAGCACAACTGTTTCTATACTCCAATAACTTTTCGAAAGAGCATTTTTTATTCAAGATGTCCACGATACTTTCAAATTATTGTCTTTTTATTTCATTAGGATAATAATTTTTGAAAGAAAGTTCATCGACCCGAGTAAAGTCATAACATTTCCAATTTTTACCTAACATGTTCATAGTAAAGGGACGTCATGGAAAAATGTGTTTGTAATGTCTCACAAATTCACGAGAAAAAAAGAACCACTTCCCAGAAAACCCAGCTCATAACGTAAAGAGATTGTTCCTGACTCTGGTATTTCTGTAAGTAATTAAAAACAATTATTCCAACCTGAAAAAACTGAACAAAACTCTTGTCTACATGGTCAATATTAATTATCGATGGCCGGCCAGACGGTAAAATGACAGTGACTGAATAGCTGGAAAGTCATTCCGGAATAGGAAGGATAATTTACTCCGGCTTCAACATCACGTTCGGTCAGAAGTCGAAATGACAACACACCAGCATGATATGTTTTCGTCTACGTTCATTTTACAGCCGTCGACGGCGTCCGTCGCTGCTGGCAGGCTGCAAAATTGACGGTTCATTTGGTACTGCGAGATCAACAGACGAAGTTAGAATATAATAATTTTTCAAAGTTGAATTCCTTGCAATTAAGATCAATCGCTTTAGTTCAACTTTGACTATACCTACAGCTTCAGGTAGGGCTAATTATTTGGAAATTTAAGGGAAATTTTTATAGCGCATGAACAAACGTAGAATTCCATTTTGCTCTAAAAAAATTACAGAATGCAATTGTGCTTAGAACCAGGCATGTATACGATGATATATCTGGATATTTTCAGGAATTTCCTGGTTAATTACGGCTATTTTGAAAGCTATTTGTTAAGTTGAATATTGAACAATAATTTTTGATTTACTATAAAAAACTCCGTGTGCACAATAAAATGACGTAAATAGGTATGCAAGATCGTTCAACATCAATCATTCACACTAATCCTAAGCCATTAGTTAAGCTCTGCATTGAAAATTTGGTCGAATTTGGTTTGCTTTCTCCGTTTAAACGATAATCTGATGGAAGAGTCCTGACCAAAATTAAAAAAACTGTGTTTTTTGTTTACATAAACTAAAATAATTTTCATTCGCTGATGAAAATATATTTTCAAATTGATTACAGGGTTTTATCAAACCTTCATAATTGGTAAATCGAGGTACTTGTCCACGCAGATTTAGCCCGAATTATGGAGTAATTCCGAAGAACTTTTTTTTTTTAAACAAACTTTCGGACGATGGCTTATGTCACTCCACCTTAATTCCAGCATCTAAATGGCTGTACTAACTGGCAACCTTGTTCATGCTGGTATAATAAGAAGCCCATGAATACTAGGGATATGAGCAGGGAGCAATCTGATTCATATGCTGACTGCTGATGGTCATTCAATGGTTCCCTGGAGCAATAAGTCACTGTTTGCAGTCACCCATAGGTCTCTCCTCATCCGGAACCGTGGCAATGTTGGAAAGGAAAGATTTCCTGCAGTAAGCAGTCGCAGCACATTAGTCAGCGTTGTGTGCATGCTTCCCTTATACCGTCCGCACACGATGTTCAAAGTCCCGATCGCCTTAAGACGTTTGAACGACGAGTCATGCCTCCTTGGGATTTCAGCCAATGAACACGCTGAAATTCCGAGGAGACACCGTGTGTGTCAGGTTTCCAGAGTAATGCTCCGGGAGATGTCAGCCTCTTCCGTTTGTACCTACGTGGCTTGGTGTTATTCAATAAGCATGATCAATAATAAAGCATAAGCGCATTTGGTTTTACTTAATATTGATCTTTAATGCTATCAGTTATTAGTGTTAAGTGGATCATCAACATTATGAATATAGCTATTGTTCTAGTGTCAAAGATTTTCTTATACGAAATTAACGTGGAACAAGCAAATGTGATTATTGAATAATAAACACTGCTGCAGTTTTTGATTGAAAATTATTTACCAGCAACTGTTTGCACACAAAAAAATATGCACATGATATTTTGGTTCTTTGAAGAAACTAACGTTATATCGATGGAATTAAATGTTAAAAACCCGTCAATGGAATGACATCAAAACTTTCCAATGAGCCTATTAATAATGGTTAACAATAACGTTCCGGTGATATTCCTCCTGGAAACTCAGCTTTATTTAAGGTTGTTCTATCCCTCCTGGAACTTCAGTGTTATTTAAGATTATTGTATATTGCGAAATATAAACAATGAATTATTCAATTCGAGTTTCCAGCATGTACTCTCATTATCTTAATGCCGGATAACTTCGAGCCCCTGATACTCCATGTTCACTGCATATTTGATCCTGGTCTTAGTTCCAGGCTCATTCAAGAACAGGAATCTCCTTTGCCTGGTTTTCTAGCCTCAGGGAATAGCAGCCAATCGCGGACTCGCGATGACCTGTATTGGCATGGCCTCAGCAGGTCATGCTCGTGGACCCATATTGAGTCAATGGCATTGAGCTATTGATAGCACCGATATCTGCACAACAATTCCTCTTCCGTTGTAGAATAGAAACTCTCCTGCGGATTGCAGCAGAGGGAATTAACATGCAAACAAGCTGCCTGAGCAATAGCGGGACCATTGCTCGGATACAGGAATGAAATGGAGGGGAAATGGGAAAGGGAAAAGTGCATGTACATGAAATTACTATTTTCCAACTCTATACTATATGAATAGATTCGTCGTTGATTTGTGTATCATCTTGTTCCTTGAGCGCATGACCAAATATTCCTCCTGATGAGGATAAGCAACATCTTAGAGAGCAAACATGCATTTCGAACAACTTCTTTTATAAGATTGTTCCAAATTCCATCGTTTACGCTCTATGAGCAAAATATTATCTGTCTATTACAGCGACTGCTGAAAGGATTTCGTTGTCATGGAAGTAAATCTCATAAGTAGGAGTGTCACTTGGAAGCGCATTATGAAGTGATTATTTGCCTCGTAGTAAGTTTTCTAGATAAGAAAGTCTATATTCCACGCAGGATTAAAAAGACACGCAAATGAAAGCTCATAATTGCAAGGACTGAAAAAATATAATTGATATAATCCCATTTTGGCAGGCCACTGTTTCTTGGGAGCAGAGCTGCCTATTCTGTTACAAGTCTCTAAACATATATGTGTTTGAGATGGCGCAAGAAACACACATCGACAATGTATGGCCACATCCATGGGATATATTTATTTAGCTCAAACTCATGAATCTAATACCAATAGTCCATATACACGAAGGTTAACTCTTCACACATGTAACTGATGTTGGATGAAATAAAAAAGTGATCTGGATATGAGAAGTGGGCGAAAATAATTATTATCATCTATTATTTGTTTAATAAATAAGTACGCGACTGCTTGCATTAGAGGATTGGTAGTTATAAGTGCACTCTGCTCACTCGGTCCTCTTCCATTTTGGATACGGGCTTTTAACTCTTAGTGCGACTTCATTTTTATTGTTTATTCAAAAACACGTTCATCTATTCATAAACAACATATCCTTAACTGCAGTTTAATACCTACTAGCTTTGGTCGACCAGTTACTAGTGTATACACATGAAATAAGGTACATGCATACGCGAATAGGTTGATTTTGCTCATAAGAATCAATGTAATTGTAACAATCCAGCTACCTGCTGAGAACTAATTGTTTTTTTTTCTCGAGCGATTGCAAATTGCCCTGCAAGTTCCGTTGAATCCATCATATGCCTCCTACAGGATGATCGCCACCAGCTCAGAATAATCCCTACATTGCAGCCGAGATGACATCTCCCGTCAAGTTGAATTACCTCGATCATGATATTCATGGTTGAATAAACGGCCAGTTTGTCGTGGACAAGTTACCAAGTTACGTATGTATTTATGAAACAACCTGATCTTCTAAGATAAACAATCCGTGCTTGTGAATAACAACATTATTGATGAAATAATTTTTCGTTATCATTTGATTTTAAATGCAGGGGGGGGTTAGTAACTTATTAGGAAACTGCGAGGGGGCTTGCAAGCCGATAGACATTGGTATACAGTGCAAACATGTTAGGCCTGTCCTTAAGAAAAACGCAATCAAAGACTTTCGCTGTACTTCAGTTCTTTGGAGGAATTAAACAGCATCAACATTACAACGTAGCGTGGACCTTCTCAACGGGGCAGCTATTGAGTATTCGTTTTCCCATCCATCCGGAGAATTCGACCGCACAGAACAATCCACTTCCTAGTCGGACGTCAATCAGTAGCTACTTCTGAGCCCTTGTTTTCTATTGCAACCGCCTGCAGCCGGCGGGTCCGGTACCCTTGTATAATCCTACAGTAAGTATAGTTCGTACTTACCTCCATCCGGCCGGTCCGATAGCATTTTTCGAGCTCCCCTTTTTTGCGGAGATCAATCAAGGTTACTACCAATCCCGCATTCCTCGCCATTTCGCGGATCCGAAAGCCCAAATGCACAAGCAAGCTTCCCTTCATTCTGATATGAAACAGTGCGCTCGACATGGCGCTGACTGAGGTAATGGGCCCGGAGCCGCAGTGCCGACGCGATTCATTCTCGGGATGCGGCAGCAAAAGGAAGGTCGTTGAATATACATGGACTGACTCGGGTTGATTTGAGGGAACTGTATCTGTAGCCCTAAAATAACTTCCATGTTGTCGTAGTCCAATAAAAGATCCGCTTTCGTGTAGCTGGCACCTGACTAATTTTTTTATAACTAATTTTCATCACGATAATGCACAAAGACGATGACAACTCTACAATTTTTTGCCCGTTGGTAGTGAATGGTTAAAACCTTTTAAAACTAGTTAGAACTAGCATCACAATGCTAACAATGTCATGCGTAATGCAAAATTTAGTTCCCATAAAACTCTAATACAAATTTAGCCCTAGTCCATCAGGTATCTCATCTGTTTTATTCATGTATCGATACAATGTGAAAGTATTCTATTCCTTCACCTGTGTTTGGCATTTGCTGCAGTTGATAAGGATATTTTGTTAGCAAAATAACAAATTTCGATTTGTTCGATGAAACGTTTGCTCACTGTTCGATTGTTACATGCCCCATAGGAATTAATGAGTGTTCGGCAGCGATAAAAAATCTGACGTGTTCCTGAAGTTGTTGATGCTCTTCAACGATCAATGATGGATCACTTCTTTCAAGTATTATTGGAAATTACTTCTCGCAATTCGAGCTGAAAAGGGTTCTGCTTGCCGATGATGCAATCTTTTACTCCTGATCTGATTTCTTTGACAAAGCCGATGCTTCCTATCAACGTGGAAGGCAAGTAACAGTATAATTGCTCATGCAAGTATAACTAAACTGACGCTCAATTGCTAATCCTCGACATCAATCCCAACAGATAAATGTTTTATCCAGTAGGCATGTATTAGAATAGATGTCACATATCATGTGTCTTGGTTTGATTCTACACGATAAGCTGGACTTTGGACTTCCCATTGATCAGATCTGTCTGAAAATGGAAGAGGGTCAGGTTTATCGATTCTTGGTGTGACTATCATATCACAATGATTTGTTATGGTCATATTATTTCCTTACGTACTCTGTTTTGATACGATCAATATTAATCAAGAGAGGAGCGAGCTCTCGTGACCGAAACCAATTCTATTCGAGATACCCTCAATTCAATGCGTCAGGCCATTTCTTAGAGTTAAATTAGGCGAAAATAATTTAATTCACCCGGAGACCGGTGACAAGTACAATGTATAGAACATTATTTTACGTATGTTTTCCCTTTTCCTCTTATTCTTTGTATGATCGTAATGATGTTTTCGACGGATTCGTTGAGACGCTCATTGCCAGGCAAATATAAGTTAGTGGAAATGTCACCGTTTCCCAACGAATTTCATTAATAAAAAAAGTTCGGGATTTCCCACCAGATCTCTGTTCGGACTATTTCCTCAATGTGATAAAGAAGAGGCTCCGTCCGACAAGTAAATAATATCTGCGACCTTCATAGTCCAATTTGATCATTGAATCTTTATAAACGGTTTTTGGATAATCGTGCCGTTTGTTGCCATATTTTATTTGCCCCTAACTTTTTACACACGATTAATGATCATAAGATGTGATGATATGGTGTAAACCTGTTGCATAATGAGACGTAAAACACAACTATGATGTTTAGTGACAGATACAAATCTCAGTATCAAAGTAAGCGAAATATTATGTGTTAGAACGACTTCTTGTGTATTAGACGACTTTGGATTATGAATTCTTCGTATACATTTTTTAGTAACTGGTAATCATCAATTCTGAGGCATGAAGATTTCGATTCACAATAATTTAACAATTGCCGGTAAATATGATGCTGGCAAGACTCCGATGACGGCTGGGTTCGTGGCGTTAAGGCCGCTCATTGAACGAACTGAAAACAGCGGACTTGTTTTCTGATCAAAATGATAAGGAATTTGAACATATGCAACAACTCCAGAAAAATATATGGTGTTATTATACACCTACTCTTTTTCCCCCATTTCAACAACGCTGGTAAATAACCATGTATGTATTTTGAGCCCCTCTATATGGATATCAAAATGAGAGATAAATGTTCTCCGATACCAACTTTTTCAATTCGAGCTACTTCATGTGTAAGCAAGGCACTCTACTTCAGAAAAAAAGCTAGGCTGAACACTAACCGCTTCGTCTTTGTTTCCGGCTAAGCAGACCTCTCCCCAATTTCAAATTGACGCTAAGTTACGCCGTAACTTGATCAGCTTCCAATTGAGCCCAACTTCTCAAACGGATAGTAACTTTTATCGGACGGGAGAGATACCACTTAATCAGTTCTGCTGATTAGTTTAACTTCACTTGCAAGCTTATGAGTGGCGGGCTGTAGTGAGGTCGATTGGGATTATCGAGCACAACAATAATTGCTGCAGCCACGGGTACTTCAAATCCACAAATATTCACGGAGAAGCCTTCCCTTTCTCTTCTCCATCGATTTGACATGAAACAATTATCCGAATTGGGTAATAATACAGACTCAGAAACTTTTTCAAGGTCCGACTCAGTAGGTTCAACATTCTCATCTACCCTCAGTCTAGGTCTGCTGAGCAGAGTAACCCCATCTAAGTTGACTCCATCTACTTCTTTAGAACTATGACCTATCGGAACTTGACGGTAAACCCTTGCGATGCGGCAATCTTTTTTCTCCCATTTGACCGGTGCCCGGACTCGTCACTTGTCTGTACTCAAGGTAGATAGACGCTTCAATTATGACAGCATGGCCACCCATATACTTTGATAGAGTAGAGTATTCACACTTTATGACCTTATGAATTCTGAGGTATTCCTGTTTAAAAAACTGAATAGAATGGATCATGACAACACAAAATCCCTCCGTAAGTAGTCGTTTTCATGCACCAATATAAACTATTAACGGATAACAGATCAAAAACTTAGCCTGCTAACATTTTTTATCCACAGTAAGAACTCAAAACCATGACTTTGTCTGCACTTCCAATTGGAGCCGTCAGGAACAAGTTCGAACTCCGTATGCAGGAAAAAAACATACCTCTCTCCGTCCTCAGATTGTGCTGCGTCAGCGTCGCCTCCTGTAGAACATTACTTCAGCTGACTGCAGATGACAGTTGAAGAATAAGTTCATTGGATGGATACTGTAAATACTCAAATGGAATTGCTATTAAGTTGGAAATATCACCAGTCACTCTAAATCATTCGGTTTTTAATCATGTGAATCCATGAAATACTTTACATATTAGTTGGAACGTTTTCCCCATTCACTAATTGCAATTTGGTTCACAAGGAGCACGAAAAAACACTGGTGCTAATGCTCTGCGAAGTGTGGTAAAATAATCATCAGTTAAATGAGATTAATATCAGTTCTACGGTAACTGATGCGATCTTAAATTATTACATACTATGTAACTTGCAACACGGAAATGTCTATTTGCCCATTTATGTATCTATCTGAAATTCAATAGTTCAAAATTTAATAAGTATTAGAAAATCGAGTGCTGTGATTGATGTTCCAAACGATCACTTGTGATTGAACTGGCCGATTCGTTAGAACCTTACTCGACCGGAAATAAACTAGTTCCATCATTTCAAGCACTGCAATTGGTCCCAAGAACTTAGTTTGGTAAAATAGCAATGGTCATGTCTTTGATCATGTATAGCCAGACTTCAAACAAATGAAGGAGTTATAACGATATTTGTTTCCCCTGTTTTTTACGCCGCGGCATTCCTACTATAATGAACGATATATCTAACCCTGCCAAAGTATTACATTGATGAAGCGAACCAAGTTAGTAAAGCTTGTTGCCCAAACTTTGGAAGAAAAGCTTGCAAGTTCGGGTTTTATAAAAGAAGTTGGCGCCATCCTCTGATATTCCATTTCAGTCTAGTTAGTTTTTGAATTAATCTTGTGGGTGACATATTGCGTCTTATAACCCAAATATGCTTTACATCTTCATGAATCCATTGTTACTATTTATCGCTTTTCTGCGACAATAAATTTTAGCACAAATCGTTCAAATTGTATATAACTATTGCTTTGTCATAAAAACAGTAGGATGAATGACTTTAAAAACGGAATTTCCGACCGCAAATTTTGATAATCAGTTAACAATGGTTCAATTAACATGTCAGGGCAATGGACATCGGTACTATCGAAAAGGTCAACTCAGTCCTGAATACAAGAGTACCTAAAGAGTCAGCATTCAAAATCAAATCAAAACATCCCACGCTAAGGATCATATGTATTGGCAATATATCACTAGGTTTGCAAGATGCAAGAGTGCCTAGCCATATAATACCTTATTTATTTAGTTTGTGAACTGAATAGTCTAGTTTATGTTAACTTGCATACAACGTTTTCTCATTATTTGAAATAATTGCGACAATGGGATACGCTATTTTTGCTAGAGAGCTTCTTGTGTTGATTCTGATAGGCGGGATCAACTCATGTGCTATTCAAGTGTGTCATTTTCGAACCCGCGGTGCCAATTTCTTACCGCTGGTTAACGTACGGGTCATTCTGCAGCACTCAGCGGCAAAACACTCACCCGCTTATTGTACGCTCATGTGCTTGGCGCTAGGGAAACCGTCTGTTAGCACGTGCTCTCCAACGATCCAACAATGGTCATCAGGTCTCCAACAGACAAGGTTTGACTTGCGGAAGGTTGCCATGAAGGATAGACGAAGATCAAAGACGACGGTCGATCCCCACTGGTACATTCGATGTGCGAGGATGCGATGACATCGTAGCGTGGCCTGCTTCAAATCTAGAGTTTCCGAATATACACATGCGAGGTGTAGATTAGCGGTCCGAACACCAAACATCCGCGCAGAGTTTAGAGGATCCGACCCCGATACCTCAGGGGCTTAGGATGGAGGTGGGCAAGGGCGCACATTTGAGGGCAATGTCGTGACAGTATCATCTGTGCACATTCAGAAATGTATATTTTGACATAATAATCCCGGTTACATAGCGTTGGCAAAACCAGTGACACGCGGGGTTGAGAAATATGAAATACTTGGGGGCTGATAAATAACGAAATACACGTGTGTGGAAAATAACTAGTTCATGTGGTGGCTAAATCACGCATGCATGTGGTTAGAGTCCCGAGAACATGGGGTTGGGACATCAAAATGTGATAACCCATTGTAATGGGCAGTCTTCATTATCGTACCATGACAAAAATGCGGATGGACAGCATGAATTTTACAGAAAATATGAATACAAGATAACACACTTCAGGACCGCAAGGAAATGATTAAATGATTGACAATGAGAAATAATACAATGCTGGCGTACACAAGTTGGATGAATATACTTCTGTTATAGAAAACAAAGCAAAATGTTAGCTTATAAGGCAATGATTGTATCATCAAAAATAGTACGGTAATTGTTAGAAATAATTCAATGAATTATATTAAAATCAAGTAAACCTTTGTCAAGTTAGAAGCTGCCTATAATTCCTCAAAAAAACTGAGTTCGTATTTTATTACTACTAAAACGACTGGAACATTTAAAACATAGAAATAGACAAAAAGCTAGTTAACACTTATGGTAATTAGCAACGACAATTGTGATCGGTAGTAACTTAGAAAACATATGTATCGTCTGAGTAAAAACGATCAGATGGTGTCATAATGTTGAGAGTTATGGTGGTGGTGGTGGTCGCTCAAGAACAGAGATGCATTTTCTGTTTTTTGCTATAGTGCATTTAGCTTGTGTTTGTTGGCAAAGGTACCGTTTTGAATTGATCGGCCATGAGATGTTCAATAAGTCTATTCATGAAGGACTTGTCGGATTAAAGATTTTTGCGGCTTGTTGGGAGGTTGTTTCAGGATTTTGATCCAGTGATCGAAAAAGCTCGACAGGCAGTTTCTGTTTTCCTGTGTTCAACTTGCAGAGAATCAATATTTCTTGTGAATCGTTCGTTCTTTTCCCCTCGAGAATATATGTGCCTTTGGGTGCCGGGTGAATGTTCTTCTAGAAGATCTTTATGAATTCTGATCGACTCATGGAGTACTAGTGTGTTGTCGACATTCAGTCACTGTAATTTTCCCAGGAGAGGACTTACGGGGTCTCGTTTTATGTGGTTACATTCGCACGTTATTCTTGCTGCAGAGTTTATACAACGTTGGACTTTTTCTCTTTGGGTTTGGTGCATTTCTCCTATATTGAAAGACAGTAGTTAATGTGAGAAAATATTGAAGCGTGGACAACCAGCAATCTTGATTTGGAATCCAATTCTTTTTTTTGCGGAGCTTAGGAACAAAAGTATTCCATTCAGCTTGGAACACAGAGTAGTTACGTGGTGTTTGAAGGAAAGATCGGGATCAAACCATGCTCCCAGACTTATAACTTTACTCCCAACAGGAATGTCAGATTTGCCTATCATGATAGATAAATTCATTGGAACTGCTTTTCTTTTTGGGTTCGACTTGAAGAAGATGCATTTTGTTTTTTCAGAGGTGAGCTCGTGTCCATTTTTATCATACCATGCTTTCTGACTAATTACGGCTGTCTCAGCCTCGACCTTTCAGTGCATTCATATCCGACGGCTTTCGGGAAAGCAATATTTGAACATCATCAACGTACATTACCATTTTCGCTTGATTTCTGGAGTATCGAACCTTGAGGGACCCCAAAAGCAACTGTGACCGGCTTTGACATAGTTACATTATCGACTATAACTGATTGTTGTCGATTCACCAGATGACTTTCGAACCAAGTAGGGTCAATTCCGATTTCGTGGAGTTTGCCAAAAAGATTTGTATATCGTACACTGTCGAATGCTTTCGATAAGTCTAGCAATACTAGCAGAGATAACTGCCCCTCATCAAATATTTTGTACAGATCTTCAGTGATGCTCATAAGTGCGTCTTCTGTTGACAATTTTCGACGAACAGCACACTGGCAGTCAATGAACAGCTTGTTTGATTCGAGGTAATCAATCAATTGGATAGATATCACCTTTTCTAGAATCTTAGATCGGACAGGCAGAAGACTGATCGGTTTAAATTTGGATGGTTCATTCATGTCCCCAAATTTATGAATTGCTTTTATGATTGCATGCTTCCAGATCTCTGGAAAAGTTTCACTTGCTATGAAGGTGTTAATAACTGTGCTTATATAAGGCATGATAACCATATGGCTGTTTTTTTCAGATATTGAAGTGCTAAACCATCTATTCCTGTAGAATTCGTGTTCCTCAAGGCAAATACAGCCCGTTTTACTTCGTATTGCGATACTTGCTTTGGCTTTCATTTGACGTTTGCTTCTTGGTCGCTGTCTCCATCAGAAGCTTTTGGACTCCATGTATCTGTTGCGTCGCTCAGTAACCTTTGATAAGTTTCCTGAGTTACTTCTTCAAAAACTTGTTTCCCAACTCCAGCGGAATAGTTGTTAAACTCCTCTGTAGTTGCTTGAGTATTCGGATAAGTAGGCGAGGTGATCTTTTTTTTGGAGGGAACAATTCTAGTCAGCACATTCTACGTTTCTTTTTGATTGGTTTTGCACTGTTCTAGTTTCTCATGATGGTATTTAATTATTACCTTCCTGACTTCTTGTTCGACTCTTCTATTTTGAATTCGAAATATTCTAACCAATTGATGCATCGTTTTGCTCTGGGTTTGAGATATTTTGTAAGCGCAATTTTATTTCGCAGTTGTTCTGTAATCCATTCAACCGGCATGTTTTTCATTGGTTTAGTTTCCGTTGGCGCCACACCGTCCATACATGTGAGAAGATAGTCTGTGAGTTGTTGGGCTTGCTCTGTGACATTATATGTGCAATGTATCAGTTCTATCATTTCGACGTTTGCCACTAGTTCTGCTCTGAAATTATCCGCGGTGTAATTTCTTTCTGTACGACAGGTTATTTTTTATGCGTGTTTCTTCTCTTTTTTGATGTTAATGATGCAGTTTATTTCCTGATGGTCTGAGAAAGAATTTGGCTGCACGTGTGTGGCAACAATGGAAGACGGAGTGTTACTTATGAGCAGATCCAATACAGTTGGGAAATCAGTGGTAATTATTGTTGCACGTTTTATGAGCTGATGCGGCTGAGTTTGTCTAAAATCGGCTTCATATTGTTGGATTTCAATTTCAATTGATCGTCATTGAAATTTCCCAAAATGTACAGCGTTTTTCCTAAACGGATTTCTTCTCGAAATTTTTCTTCAATGTATTGAAAAGACTATACACTTGTCATAGGTGGTCTGTAATGAGAACCAACAAAAAACGATCTGTTTTTTCGTACCTGGATGTACACTCAAGGTCATCAACTTCATTGCTGTCGTTAGGCATTACTTGAGAAGAGGCATATTCTTCTCGCACATAAATCACGGTTCCACCTTCTTTCCTTGCTCTATCGTTTCTATAAACATTCAAGCCGTCAATTTCGATGGAGGCAGTGTGAATGTCAGATTCCAGCCAGCTTTCAGTCAGACACAGCATGTCAATTGAGTCATACTTCATCATCATTTTGATGTGATCTATCTTTGTTTTTAAGCTCCTTACGTTTATCTGTTTTGATCACGATATTATTTAGGTTCTGATGGGTATTTGCAGATATGGTTGCTGAGGGGTGGTCTACTATAGTGATCCACTTTCTAGTGGTTCACTGTCCAGCAGCTTCATCACTCCTAAGGTTGTTTGGATTAATTACAGTTTTCGTTCCGATGTCCGGGTCAGTTTCATCTAAGATTTTGATTTGTATTTTGAGAGCGTTGCTGAGAATTCTGGGGACTAGATCGTCAAAACTGCTATTGTACTCTTTGTTTACGAAATACTTTTCTATCTCGGAGAGGAACCGATCATCTTTTTTATACTCAGTGAAGGCTTCGTAATTTTCTATGTAATCGAAAGATTCCTCCATTGCTTTGGTTTTTATCACCTCTAAGAGGTTTTCATCGTTAAGTCCTGTTGGTTTTACTAAAGTTCCTTTCACCGCGTGAATCATACAATGTCCGTCTGCTAGTGTTGATTGTCTTTTTAATCTTGAGTCATTGAGAATGGTGTCGTTGAGGATTTGTTGCAAGTTTTCCGTCACCTGCTTTGACATTCTTTCATCCATTTGATTGTTTCTTGTGTCAGCAACACCACCCTCATTTAGGTTTTTGAAATGCTCTTCAGCAACACTCTGACTGACAATATCTAAAAATCTGGTTGCTAATTCTCGAGTGGCATTGTTTGCATGTTTGTGATATCCTTGTATTCGGTTCTGTTCTTTGCTGTTGAGGGTAGGTGGGAGCAGGGGAGACCGCGCTGAACCAGGGAAATAAATTTAAATCGGTCATCGTAGAGAGGCATGGCTGAAGATAGCTGAACTGTGATAGAGGAAGGAATGGGTAGAGGGGGGTGATATATGGGAGGGATTAGCGGGATAAGTAGAGTTTGATTTTGGGCTAAGGTTAGAGAATGGCAGCGAAGGTGGGAGCTAGAGGAAAGTACGGATGTAGGGGGTAATATATGGGAGGTATAGACGGGATGGGTAAAGTTGGAGTTTGGGCTGAGGTTAGGGAATGGTTTCGTAAGTGGGAGCTAGAGGTAAAAACACGTGAACGAGGGTAATATACGTGAGGGATTAGCGGAATAGGTAGATTCGAAGTTTGGGCTGAGGTAAGGGAATGGTAGCGAAAGAGGAGGATTGGGGCTGTGCTGCAATCATAGTTAGACGAATTTGTGTGAGTAGTGTAGAGTGGAGGAGGAGGGTAGGAGAAGAAATGACGAGGCGCTGAGGGGACGCTATTGCTGCAACCGTGTTTAAAATACGTTGCATAGGAGCTAATTGTGTTGGGATGATAAGGAGTCACTGATTGGTGATTTTTATTTCCAATTTTATTTTGGTATTGACAAGAGGGAGCTGGGATGTGAGTTGTCTGCGAGTAGATGTCCTTTGCTTACGTGTGAGGGGAGTGATGATACGAGACAATGGCTATATGATGGAGGAAAGTAGAGGAAGGGAGGAGACCAGAGTAATGATTGCTTGCGTCTGACATGGTTATAGTACAGGTGTGACAATACATTAACCCTCTGAGGTACGTTACGTGCTATCGTGTTGAAAATTTTGATAATTCCACTATTGTTTAGACTAGCATTCTCCGAATGAAACAATCGTTCGTCGGGGGTACCAGTGAATTCGTCTCATAGTTTGCCTGCTGGGATAACTTTGAGCCTCGAAAAGTGGCAAAGACTCGTGTAACGGCGCCTCTGTTCCATTGTTTTCAGATTGAGGGGTTCTGCCATGTACATCATAACATTTTGTTTTTTCGTTAAAATTGCTCCGGTTATTTCGACAACTACTTCATTTCCGACAAACGCAAAATTAAAAATAGGGTCTCTATCCTTGTAACCGCTAGTACGTGTAACTATTAATAAAACAATTGGTTAGGAAGTTGAAGGGACGAATAAAACTCCGCGGTCACAAGGTGCAAACATTACTCACAAATCTGAAATTGATTTCATTCCTGTCATGAAGGGCACTCGTCCTGATCTTAAATAATTGAATGAATGTCTTGACACCCCTTTGTCATCTCCTGATTCTAGATTATACAAAAATTAATTATTTTCAGGGCCATTTTTAATGAATTAGAAAACTAAAATAGACAAAATTTGAGAATAATTTTTATATTGATGTACAGTTGGAAAAAAAATTGAAGAAGAAGTTCAACATAGAATCAAAATACATATTAAATAATATTTTGAGAATTTCCTTTCCGGTCCATGGTCCAGCATGATGAGTATATAATACCATTTGAAAGTTTTCGTACCAGAATGTCCGTCGGTTGGTACGTACGTCCGTTCTGAGGCTCCGACCAAAATGTGCCGGCATCTTGCAGATTTGAAGTTAGCATGCAGTACAATATGTGAACCGTTCTGTGCAAAACGATAAGCATATTCAGATTCGATTAAAAAAACATTCATTTGACCGAGACCGTGCATTTAGTTTGTAAACTATCATACCATGCAATGAGGCATGTAGAAGATAATGTTATACAATGCAGCCACTAGGCTGAATCCTCCGGGAAGGGGGGTGGCCTACGGCAGGACGCACCTCACACTTTTCTCATACACCCACACTCACACAACCGAGTTCTTTTGAACTAAATGGTCTGGCCGGAAGACCTCGCAACACACACTCTGGGTCATGAGTGCGCTTCGAGGTTAGTGTCAGCTGCAGGGCCCAGCAGTGTGACTGGTTCACCTTGCCACGCCATGATGACCGAACAAAACCCACATTCATGACCATTTTGTTTCTCAACGTGCTGTCAAGGCGGGGAAGCACATCAAGGCAGAGTCAAAAATCATCCATTCACAATCATTCGCCACAGGCATCTTTTCATTGTACGCTCTCTCGCTACTTCCAACTCAAGTCTCTCCTTCCTAACGCCTGCTTCACACCATCCATTCAACCAAGTTTCGGTCTACCTCTAGGCCTCCGTCTCCATCACCCTTTGTATCAATCCTCTTTATATATTCTCTTCATGAACCTGAATACCATAGAACACGCGAATCAACTCCGTCCTCTAACTTCTTCGCAATACCCGATCTAATTGATCCTGTCTCTCAACCTCACTCCAGTTTTGCTTCTAAAATATTTAATCTCGAAAACATTGAACCATCTTCTTTCTCCCGTTCTCACCAAGCCAAACTCTGTTCCATATAGCACAGTTAGGACAACTACACCCTCATTCAGCCCTCTCTTTGCTTCCTTCTCCAGTATATACTACAGCTCATTTCACTCATCAGCGCATCCCACACTTCACACCTTTCCTAAACTCGCGATTTCACTTAGGTTTCCTCTATTTTAGTCCTCTAAACATGGGGGTATTTAAAACATGGACGTTTCCCAATTACTTACCATTTTTGACGGCACTAAATCTGATCGCAACGACATTCCTCGAGCATTTGATTCATCTGTCTATACCCACGCCGCTCAAGCTTACTCCTCTCACAGGTTCTCCCAAACTCAGATACCTGCCTATGCAACTTCTCTTTTGAATCGCCCAGTAGTGTCGTATCATCCGGCAACAGTTATTGGTAGAACTGTTAACTCCGCTTATTTGCTTCCAACAACTTCAAGCAACAACCCAATAAGCTCGCATTCACCTCCCTGACCACTCCATCCATGTATAGATTGAACAGTCATGGAGACATAACACAAGCATGTCTTGGACCCACTTTCACAGTGAACCAATCACTTACCTGGCTCCCCATATTGACGTATAATCTGCGTGACAACATAAAAACTCTGACTCTGAACCGTTTCCAACAAATTTTTGCCCACTCCCGTAGGCCTTGTCCCAATTCATGAAGGCCCAGAGCTCAGCATTTCCCTGAGCAAGGTTTTTCTCACAGGCTTGTTGTATTGCAAAAATCTGATCGGCATATCCTCTACCGCTCCCGAAGCCGCACTGTTCCTCTCCAATTGCGTCATCCGTGCAGTCTCTAATCCATTTTATCAGCACTCGCCCGGACAACTTACCTACGCAACATAAAAAAACTGATACCTCTTGAGTTGCAGCATTCAGACTTGTCTCCCTTGCCATTATACAGCAAAACAATGCAAACACTGAGCCACTCAATCGACATCACAACTGTCACATAGTACAGTTTCATTGGCCTCACTTGCGATTCGACAGTCGCTACTCCACCCCTTTCCAGGCACCTTGTCGCAACGCCATCCAAAACAATGAGCTATCCCTGCTCGTATCACCTCAACTGCCGCCTGCATCTTTTCCATAGTTATGTCCGTAACAAGTCTCTGTCCCAGAACAGCAACAATGTCAGCCTCTTGGTCATACATGGCTTTCAACAATTCATCAAAATACGCGGGCTACCCTTTCCTTGCATCACCCCTATCCATGAACAAGTGGCTATTTTCATATTCACTCCCTCATCCGTTCTAGTCCCCCACTTGCTCACAACCTTCACTTCCTAGAAGAACATCAATTTCTTCTCCTAAAAATACTGGCACAACCATCTGCTCCACCTGGCATCAGCGTCGTTTTTGCTCTGCTCACCACTCGTTTCACCTCATTTCTCTTCTCCACCACCGACCTCACTTACAACCATTCCTCATAGGCTTTTCTTTTCAGGGCCACCGGAAGTTTGACCTCCACCTTCCACCACTAGTAGCCTTTCCTTCTGCACCCGCTTACTCGGCGCATACCACACACATCTTACCACACACATTTTTTACTAATGTCAAAAATTCATCTCTGAACCGCTCTAATTTTTGCTCCACATCTCGCGGGTATCGCTCTCTAACGTTCTCATATTCCTACCTCAAAGCGTGCTGGAACTCCGCCGCTCTGCTTTTATACATTCAGTTTACTCACTCTCACAACCTCACTACCTCCACCCACTCCTTTGTTCTCCTTCCGCTTCTGCTCATATCCTAAATTTTCTTCCACCAGCAGATGGTCAGACACTAACCACGTTTTTTACGGCCCAGCAGAAACACCAGGACGCACACGACAGTTGTGACGCTCCGCCGCAACATGAGACCCTGTCGCCAGCCGAACTGCTTCCAGGGATGACCTCGTGCGTTGAGCAGAAAAGAAACATGCACCCTCCCCTATCAACACTCGCACAGCCTTCTCACCACTCTCATCAAAATCTCCACAATACCCATCAACGCTCTCTCCACCACACCACCATTGGTCAACCTTACCTATGTGTACCAGTGGATATCTCGCTTCTTGAACAATCGGTTTCCGGCCACCAGCTTTTCCTCCATGCACATATCTATCACATTTTCCACCTCTACATCTCATACGCGTGCATAAAGGACGTCCAGCACAAGCACACACCTATATAT
>SDVV010004784.1:0-19852 GCA_016164225.1 Gammarus roeselii
CATCAGACGCAAAGCAATCAAGCCTTCATTCTCCTATCGAATTCTTCAAATCAACACACCAACGTGGATGATCAGCCCACCACTGGTCAACCTAGATCAGCAGACGTACCTCAAAGCAACAACCCCCAACCAACACATACCGCCGAGAATTCTTACGACTACTCGATGAACAGTACTCTGAGCCCCGCCATATATACACTGACGGCTCAAAAACACCGGACGGAGTGGGAGCCGCCGCCATAGGCGAGGGAACTTTTCGTTCGGCCACCCTACCTCACGAGGCCTCTATATTTTCTGCAGAGCTACACGCACTCGAACTGGCCATCTCCATTACAAAAAGCGACTGCTACCCTTAAAGTGTTATATTTTCAGATAGTCTAAGTGTTCACACCCAGCTCAAAACTCTGCACTTTGATCACCCTGCCCTTAGAAACATTCAACAAGACCTATTCACAATGTCCGAGGCGAGCCAGGCGGTCGAGTTCTGCTGGATCCCTGGACACGCAGGAATAAGAGAAAACGAACGCGCAGATTTCCTCGCTAAACGGATGTCTACCCAGCAGGAACAATTCATCTCTATACATTACCGAAACTGGTTCCCTGTCATCAACTCACGCATAACATCACGATGGAACGACTCTTGGCAACAAAGTGTACAAAAGATGCTTGCAGTTAGACCATCCGTGGGAGAATGGGACACGAGGTTTCCTAATAGGAGAGACCAAGTGTTCATCAACCGTCTATGCACGGGACACACGTGGATAACTCACAACCACCTAATGGACGTAGACATGGGACCGAACGCACCACCATGTCCTTGTTGGAACCAAGTGGCAATCAGCGTGAAACACTTGCTAGTAGATTGTGATGCACTCGCAGCAGCCCGACGAGCCTTCTTGAGCCCCCCGTGCAACTTACAACGCCTGCTCACAGAAACGGAACACCGAAAAAACTGATCGCTTTCGGAAAACACACAGGCCTCCACGAGGTAGTGTAGAGGTAGCGAGGTCTGAATCATATCCGATCTTGAACTCGCTGTCTTCCCTGCAAACTAATTGAATTTTTTTTCTTTAACTTCGTGCACATAGCTGTGCAGAATCAACGGACCGTCGTGCCACGAGAAGAAGCCCTGTGACTACACGTTGGAGCGCCGGCGGCGAACGGAGGGAGCTGCTACCACTCCTCTACACAAGACCAACTGCGACTGCAATGAACCTGCTCTTCATATTTGTTTTAGGTTAAACTTTCTTGATATCCGTTGTTTAGTACGATTTGTATGTACTAGGCCTACTCTGTACCCGCGATAGAGTTACTCTTTTAAAATTGTTAAATTTAATCTTCATGTCAAATTTTCTTTGTAGCTGCATCAAATTTGCTTGGTGAATATGTCAAATTTACTTTGTTACTTTGTTAGACGAACTCCAACTGTGTTTAAACCCACTGTGACTGAGTTTAAGCTGCTCCGAATCTAAGTTTAACCTACTCTTAATCTACGCGTCACCTACTTCACCACTCTTCGACCGCCCTACGGGGAGTCTGCATTAACTTCGCGTTGGGACTCCGGTGGAACATGGACGCAAATAATAAATGAATAATAAACTGGAAGATGCTTGTCGACCGCTGTGGCCACGAGAGGAACCCTGCGCCACCCCCTTCTGGGGTTGCTGAGTCTTCTGGGCCACCGGCGGTGCAGGGGCCACGAAACCGGAAGAGGAGGGGGCCCTAAATGAGAGGATATCCGTCTTGCTTCGGAAAGTGTCAAACGCCTAAGAGCGTTCAAGATCGCCCCGTCGGTGAGGGGTTGAGGATGAAAAAGCGATCCTGCTAGAACGGCGGCCCGAACAGTCTTCGGAGCGAGCCTGTCCAGAGTCCGAAGGTGAATTTAGTACCGTCACTGAGTCGTGTGACGCGGCCATCAGTGAGAACTCTGGGTTAGAGGAGCCGTCCTGTGTCTCGCGATCGCTCTCCTGTCGCTGAGGTGATTGCGGACATTGTTACTGAAACAATGGAGATTGAAGTATAAAGTGGATGTTATGGTCCAAATATACGCCCTCAATCACCGCCACATAGCATGACATACCATATGTTTGTTCATGATAGAAAATAATAGTATGTTACCAATAATTTTCATATGAGACATGAAAATATGCGTTATTTCATTATTGTGCAATTTAAGCTGCAACGTCGACCCGAAAGCACTGTTTAGGTTGGATTTCAGTAGCACGCATTGCTAGCGTCCGTATGGGCGCTGGGCCTGTTATCCGCATATGACAAGAAAATCTAATGTCGCTGAGAAACCGCTGTATATCGGTGGGTTTGCAGAGCGACACTGACTTGGGTCCCGTGCTACGTCATGTGTGACCCTTGATCCTCTGTTGTTGGCAAGCGAAACTCATTGCCCAACCCTGATGGTGTCTTTGTAATTGCCAAGTACATATAACTTGATGTGCATCAAGTGTTGACCACGAAAAACTATGTATTGTTGCAAACGGTGGTGTAGTCACGAAGGACGTCATACGGACCCGTAATCATCTGCCTGCAGTTGTGAAGGGCTGTACGGGGACAGCTTACTTCAAAATCAAAACGCCGATGGTGTCAGGAGGTAGAATATGCTTGTATGACTAATCAGATTTTGATCAAAACCCTCAGTTTCTGAGCAGGTTTTCAAAATCAGACATTGAACAGTTCCCTGAGGAATGTTATATGTGACATATAATCATATGCATGTGGGTTCGAAGGGCTGTTTGGGGACAGCTTACTTCAAAACCTAGCATTGATGGTGCCAGCATAGAGGGTATGATCATATGATTTAACGAGTGTTACTCCATTTTTTTTCTTTGTGTTATGTCTGTTGACAAAATTATGCCTGTTGACAAATCACTGTCTGTTGAAAAATCGATGTCAGTCAACAAATTTGTGTTGGCTGACAAATTTGTGTCTGTCGACAAATTTGTGTGTGTCGACAAATGTATGTGTGTCGACAAATTTGTGTGTCAACAAATTTGTGTCTCAACAAATTTGTGTCTCAACAAATTTGTGTCTGTCGACAAACTTGTGTGTCAACAAATTTGTGTCTGTAGACAAAATTATGTCTGTGGACAAAATTATGTCTGCCGACAAATTTATGTCTGTCGACAAATTTGTATGTTGACAAATTTGTGTCTGGTGACATTTGTGTCTGTCAACAACTTTTACTGTCGACAAAATTGTATCTGTTGACAAATTTGTGTCTGTGAACAAATCGATGTCTGTCTACAAATTTGTGTCTGTGCAAGTGTGAGTGTAGGAGAGTGTGAGGTGCGCTTGCCGTCGGCCACCCCCCATGCTGTTTTTATTTTGACCTAGTGTCTGCCTGACAAATTTGTGTCTGTTTACAAATTTATGTCTGCCAACAAATTATGTTGTTGACAAATTGTGTCTGTCAACAAATTATGTCTGTTGACAAATTATGTCTGTCAACAAATTATGTCTGTCAACAAATTATGTCTGTCAACAAATTTATGTCTGTCGAGAAAATTTATATCTGTCAACAATTTTATGACTGTCGACAAATTTGTGTCTGTCGACAAATTTACTTTTGTCCACCAATTTTAAGTCTGTTGACATTTTTGTCTGTTGACAAATTTGTGTGTTTGTCTACAAATTTATGTCTGTTGACAAATTTGTCGGTCAACAAATTTATGTCTTTTGACATTTGTGTCTGTCGACAAAATTATGTCTCAACAAAATTGTCTCAACTAAGTTATGTCTGTCGACAAATTTATGTGTCAACAAATTTGTGTCTCGACAAATTTGTGTCTGTCGACAAAATTTGTGTCAGTCAACAAATTTGTGTCTGTTGACATTTGTGTTGGTTGACACATTATGTGTCTGTCGACAAATTTATGTCTCAGCAAATTTATGTCTGTCAACATTATGTCTATCGACAAATTATGTCTATCGACAAATTATGTCTGTCATCAATTTTTGCTTGGTAACAAATTTTGCCTGGCCACAAATTTTGCCTGTCGACAAATTTTGCCTGTCCACAAATTTTGCCTGGCGACAAATTTTGCCTGCCGACAAATTTTGTCTGTGGACATTTATGTCTTTCGACAACTTTGTCTGGCAACATTATGCCTTGACAATTTTATTTTATTGACAAATTTGTGTCTGTCAGCGAATTTGTGTCTCAACGAATTTGTGTCTCAACGAATTTGTGTCTCAACAAATTTAGGTCTCTTGACAAATTATGTCTGTTGCCTAATTATGTCCGTCGTCAAATTATGTCTATCAACATATTATGTCTTGACAAATTCTGTCTGTCAACAAATTTAGATTCGTCGACCAATTTATGTCTGTCGAACAATTTATGTCTGTCGACAAATCATGTCTCTCTACAATTTTATGTGGCTCTGTAGAGGCAGTGGGTCACTCATCCACTGCCCAGATGGGCCGCCGTGCACTGATTCTTACCTATCGAAATAGGTGCGAAGATTTTGGGTCCAGTGAGGCGGGTAAGTGCTGTAATCATGAGTTCAGTGGACTGCCTCCATCAAGCAGCAGCGCTCGAATGAATGATGGGGTAGGGCAGACCTCGCTTATATAGGTAGGGTAGGGGCTGGGGGTTAGAAATTTAGCCGGCTTGAACCGCCGTGCGGGCTCGGCCGCTATTTTGAAACCAATCGGCATCACATAGCCAGCCTTGGTCAAACTGGAAAATTCGGAAAAGTCGAAGAATTTTGTCTAAACCTGTCGACGACTACTCCCGACGAATGTTATCTTGGTTCTCTCGTAAATACGTCTCTGTAATGTTTCCTCATCAAGATTCATTCAAATAAAAAGCAGAAGCGCATGCTACACTATGGCTCTTACGAAGTGGAAGAGAAATCTGAACCACGTCAATGACTGCATTCGCCTGTGGAGAACCTCGTCGATGACTATATTCACCTTTGAAGAACCTCGTTAATTATCCTGCATTTACCTGTGAAGAACCTCGTCAATGTGTCTGCATTCACCCGTGGAGAACCTCGTCGATGACTCTGGATTCACATGTGGAGAACCCCGTCAATGAGCGCAATCATCTGTGGAGAACAACGTCAATGACTCTGCAATCATCTGTAAAGGACTCTGCAAGTATTGATCAGCATGCACCAGCGTGCTATGTACCATCGTTGTATTGTCTAAACGATTTAATTATGTTGAAGTCACTGTTTCTGCACAAAGAGGCATGCGAACCTACCTGAATCGATCTTGATGCTCTGCTGTGGTAATTGTGACGACTCACGTTCTAGCTCCGATGGAGATACTCCCCATTAAATAATCTAATCTAACAATGTGCAAACGATTCATTGTACCCACCATTTCCAAGACAAGGTATACAAGCAAGCAAACGACACATCCCGAAAAAACTAATTCAAATTAATAATTCCTCATGTCTGAACATAGAATTTCAAGAAGCTGTTGCTCACAGGAAGAGACCATCAAGTCCACATAACTAATTCTTCGCATGAATCTCAACGAGCTCGTAAGCAGGTCAACAGAAGAGTAAAAGAAGTGGGCAGAAGCACAAAGGGAAATAGGAAAATAGTGTAGCTAGAATAACCTACCATAATCCGACAGCGTTATATGCCTATGTGAATGAGAGATGGGATATTCTTGATAGCATCCCAGAAGTAGAATTGTATGAAGAACTGCAACCGTTACAAAATATTCATTTCACTATCAATGGAGTACAGGAGCGACTATACTAACTGAACATTTACAAATCTACAGGACCAGATGATCTGCACCTAAGTAATGTTGGAGAATATCCACAAATCGTTCGCTATGCACTGACAGATGTTTAACAAATCTAAGAGTACTGGATGCATTCCAATTGATTGGAAGAGGGCAAATATTACCGCTATTTACAAAAGGAAGCAGGCAAGAGCCAGGCAATTACTGACCTCTTAGTCTTACTACTGTGGTTGACATGAGCTTGAAAATACTGATTAAAGCAAGAATAATGTCCATCTAGATTCTAATGGTCTAATTGAAGATACCCAACAAGGATTCAGAAGTAAACTGAGCTGTTTCACAAATCTTGTAGCCGGGACGCAAGAATCTTGCTACCGTATCCACCGCGTGTCGTAGAAGGCTACTAAAAGAGCACCCCGTAGCCAGGAGTAGAATCGTACTACCGTAACCCCTGAGTGTCCTGAAAGGCGACTAAAAGGGGTGGGGCGAAAGGGCTAGGAATCCCTTTCTCTGTAAAACCTTTCCTCAAAGACAGCAAGACGAGCGGGGGGAGGAGAGGCTCACGCCTCTCAAAACCCTATTGTTAAGGTCGCTGAATGTGCGTGGCTGTAGCACGAATGATGCAAAGAGGAGGGAGATTGATGAGATGTTTGTGAGGAGGAAGGTTGATGTGTTGGCACTGAGTGAGAGGAAATTGAAAGGTGAGGAAGAATGTGAGTTTGGTATGGTAAGTGAAAGAAAGTCTGGTGTAGAGGAAGGTT
Source organism: Gammarus roeselii (assembly GCA_016164225.1). NCBI lineage: Eukaryota > Metazoa > Arthropoda > Malacostraca > Amphipoda > Gammaridae > Gammarus > Gammarus roeselii. The sequence continues at coordinate 6,480 of SDVV010004784.1, forward strand.
GGGCTCGAGAAGGTGTGGTTTTGATATTGAGTGATCGGTTAGCTAGTACTGTTACCGAGTGGAATGAGGTGTCCTAGAGATTGATGTGGGTAAAAGTCAAGTTAGGCGTAGAAAGATGGGTATTTGTGAGTGCATATGGTCCAGGTAGCGAGAGGAGTGAGGAGGAGAGGGAGCATCTCTGGACTGACCTGAGTGAATGTATTGAGAGTTTTTGAGGTCATATCAATGTAGTTGTACTGGGTGACCTTAATGCGAGAGGTGGAGATGTAGTAGTGGAGAATGTGATAGGAAGGTATGGTGTTCCCGGTAGAAATGACAGTGGAGAAAACCTGATAGGTCTGTGTATGGAGCAGGAGTTGGTGGTCGGGAATAGTTTGTTCAAGATGCGAGATATCCACAAGTAGACATGGGTAAGGATAGCCCGTGGTGCAGTGGTGTAGAGATCGCTGATGGATTTTATGCTGATATCGAAGAGAGTGGTGGGTAGGCTGTTGGATGTGCGGTTATTGAGAAGGGAGGGTGGAGGAGTGTCTGCCCATCTGCTGGTGAAAGGTAGATTAAGAGTGGAGCAGAGGTGGAAGGACAACAAAAGAGTGGGAGGAGGAAGAGAGGTAGTGGAAGTGAGTGAACTGAATGTGAGATGCAGAGCTGAGGGAGTTCCAACAGGCGTTGAGAGAAGAATATGACAACGTGAGAGGACAGGACCTGATAGATGTGGAGGAAGAATGAATGACGTTAAGATATGCGTTGCTGAGATGTGCGAGGAATGTGTGTGGTGCGCGCCGTGAGGGCGGGTGCAGAAGGAAAGGTTGCGAGTGGTGGATTGTGGAGGTTAAACTGGCGGTGGCACGGAAAAGAAGAGCGTTTGAGGAGTGGTTGCAGGTGAAGTCGGCGGTGACATATGAAGGCTATAAAAAGAGGAGAAACAAGGTGAAGCGGGTGGTGAGGAGAGCCAAAAAGGACGCTGATGCTAGGTGGGGCAGACGGTTGTGCCAGAATTTTGAGGAGAGCAAAAAGATGTTCTGGAAAGAGGTGAAGAGGGTGAGAAAGGGAGAGACCGGAAAGGATGGAGTGGTGAAAGATAGAAACGGCAAGTTGTTGTTGGAAAGGGGGTATGTACAGAAGAGGTTATTGGTTATTTTGATGAGTTATTGAATGTCGAGGATGACAGAGAGGCTGACATTGTTGCTGTGGGTGGTGGTGCTCGAATGCCAGTTTTGGGAGAGAGACCTGTGGCGGACAATACCAGGAAAGGTGCAGGAGGCGGTGGAGGTGATGAAAGCAGGGGAAACCCCTGGTTTGAATTGCGTTGCGAATGAGTGCCTAAAAAAGGGTGGAGTAACGATTATCGAATAGTTGGTGAGGTTACTGAACTTGTGTTTTGTGGTAGGCGTGGTACCAATTGAGTGGCGCAGTGCCTGTATTGTTCCGCTGTATAAGGGCAAAGGAGATAAAAATGAATGCTGCAACTCAAGAGGTATCAGTCTGTTAAGTGTGGTTGGTAAGTTGTACGGGATAGTGCTGATCAAAAGGATTAGAGACTGTACGGGCTGTGCAATTGGAGAGGAACAGTGTGGTTTTAGGAGTGGTAGAGACTGTGCCGATCAGATTTTTGCTGTGTGACAGGTCTGTGAAAAGTACCTTGCAAAGGCAAAGACGTATTCTGGGCTTTCATGGATCTGCAGAAGGCATACGACAGGATTGACAGGGAAGCGCTGTGGCGGGTGTTGCGTTTGTATGGAGTGGACGGACATCTGTTAGAAGCGGTGCAGAGTTTCTATGTTGGCAGCCGAGCATGTGTCAGAGTGGGAAGCGAGGTGAGTGATTGGTTCACGGTGAAAGTGGGACTGCGACAAGGCTGCGTGATGTTTCCCTGGCTGTTCAACATCTATATGGATGGAATGGTCAGGGAGGTGAACGCCAGTGGGCTGGGTCGCAGCTTGTAGCTGTTGGAAGTGAATGGGTGGCGTTGGCAGTTGAGCCAATTGCAATTTGCGGATGATACGGCTCTGGTTGCGGATTCAGAGGAGAAGCTATGTAGGCTAGTATCTGAGTTTGGTCGAGTGTGTGACAGGAGAAAGCTTCTAGTGAATGAGGAAAAAGTAACGTAATGAGATGCTCGAGGACTGTCGATGCGAGCAGAATTAGTGTCCTCCTTAATGAAGAGTTGTTGGAAAAAGTCCAGTCTTTAAAGTATCTGGGCTCCCATGTGGAGAAGACTGAAGTAGTAGAAACTGAGGTGAAGTCGCGAGTGAAGGAGAGGTGTAAAATGTTAGGTCCACTGAAGAGCGTAATGAGCTGCGTGACGTTGGTGATGGAAGCAAAGAGAGGACTGTATGAGAATGTCGTTTTGCCAATTGTGCTCTACGGAGCTGAGACTTGGGGGGTGAGAGCAGAGGAGAGAAGAAGGTGGAATGTTTTTGAGATGAAAAGTTTGAGGAGCATGGCTGGAGTGTCGCTGAGAGACAGGTTCACTAACGACGTATTTCGAATCAGAACGGGGATGGGAAAGAAGTTAGAGGACAGAGTTGATTCGCGTGTTCTCAGATGGTTCGGGTACATGTTGAGGATGGATGAGGGGAGATTGGTGAAAAAGGTTTTGAAGTCAGAGGCGAGTGGACGTAGGCCTAGAGGTCGACCGAAGTTTGGGTGGATGAATGGTGTGAAGGAAGCTGTAGGAAGGAGAGACGTGAGTGTGGAGGTGGCGTGAAAGCGTGCACTGGATAGGCGTGAGTGGAGAATGATTGTGAACGGATGAGTTTTGACGCTGCCCTGATGTGCTTTCCCCTACTGGGCATATCGTTGAGAGACGGGATGGTCGTGGGCGGGGGGAGGGGGGCCCAGTCATCATGTCGCGGCACAGGTAGACTGGTCACGCTGTCGGGCCCTACTGCCGACACTGACCTTGAACCGCACTCATGACCCGAAGGGTGTGTTGCGGGGTTCCCGGCCGGACGCTGTAGCGCAAAAGAGCTAAGGTGTGCGAGTGTGAATATATGAGAGTGTGAGGTGCGCCTTGCCGTCGGCCACCCCCCTTTCTGGAGGATTTCGGCCTAGTGTCTGTATCTGTAGTTAATTTAAAGGCAAAGTAGTAGTTTGTGTATACCTTAAATCTTCCTTATTTATCTACTCTTCCAGACTTCTGTAGTCACGCACCTCAGACTTTTTCCGCTAAGTTCGCCTTCGTTTTTGTTCCTCATCATTGCGGTTCAGCTCCTGCTTATGATTTTTTTGTCTCTTTTTAGGTTCTACTCAAAGCATGATCCCTCCCAAGTCTTCAGGATTGGCGGGGACCAAGTGTCGACCATGATCCCGCGCAGGTGAGATGATTTGGCGCCATGATACCGTGCAGGTAAAATGGAGCCTCGACGCCGCGTAGGGCAGGTATTGTACCACGATGCCGTGCAGGTGAGGCGTGGGGCCTTGAGGCCGCACAGGGTAGGTGTGGGGCCTGGAGTCCACGCAGGAGAGATGTGATGCCTGGTGACCGCGCAAGAGAGATGTGGTGCCTTGTGACCGCGCAAGAGAGATGTGCCACGAAGCTGCACCAGGGAGCTCTGATTCCACAGTACCGTGCAGGTGAGGTGTGGTTCCATGCAACTGCTCCGGTAAGCTCTGGTGCCAAGACGCCATGCAGGTGAGGTATTGTGCCGTGATACTGCGCATATGAGATCTAGTGCCACGACGTTGTGCGTGTGAGGTGTGGTGCCATAATGTCTCGCAGGTGAACTGTGCTGCTATGGTGCCATGTTTTGCAAACTGTAGTCACATTGTGCTTTGCGACTATGTATTTACTGCAATATGACATATTAAATCATTACATCTGTTCTTCTCACACAGTCTTGTCTTTCTTACTGTGAACTTTTTTTCTTGTCCCGTAAACAGTTTTCAAGAAGTGACTGTTAGGGTCAGCTCCCGCAGCTACGATGAGGAAGTTATCAAGGTTCTCCAATGCGCCTTCAAGGAGGCCTGTGGAGAGCTCGGATGGAAATGGTCCGAGGTGAGGACATCTGTCACTAGTTTTCTTATAGCTTTTTAGCAGGCATGAATTATCGCTAGTCTATGCGAGCTCAGTAGATTATGTTATTATTGTTCATGCTAGTTCTCTTTTGTAACTTGTCCAGATATAGATTACACGACTTACTCGATAGGGGGACTGACACCATCACCCAAGTTCCATCGGAGGAGGATGGTAGGAAATATTCCATTATACTTTTAATTGGATGGAACAGTGCGGCTTTAGGAGTGGTAGAGGGTATGCTAATCCATTTTTTTTACAGAAAGACAAATCTGTGAAGTACAGGATGTGTTTGGGTCTATATGGATCTGGAGAAGGCCTACAACTGGGTCGATAGGGAGGCGCTGTGGAGAGTGTTGCGTTTGTGTGAAATAGGCGGAAATTTGTTGAGAGCAGTCCAGAGTTTCTATGTTGGCAGCAGAGCAAGTGTGAGTTAGGAGCGAAGTGAGTGCTTGGTTCCCAATGAATTTGGGACTGAGACAAGTTTGCGTTGAGTCTCCCTAGCTGTTCGATCCTTTTTTGGAGGGTGTGATCAAGAAGGTGAACGTGAAGCTAATGGGTCGAAGTTTAGAGTTGTTAGGAGCCAAAGGTGGAGTTGGCAGTTGGGTCGGTTGCTGTTTGGGATGATGCAGCACTAGTGGCAGATTTGCAGCAGTTGTGTATGCCAGTGTCTTAGTTCGGTAGAGTGTGGGAGAAGGCAGCTGTAAGTTATTGCTGGTAAAAGTAAGGTAATGAGATGTTCTAAAAATGACTATAGCTACCATGATTTTACATGCGTCGCAATGTGCAAAAATATACAATAAAACAAGCACAAATGCCCGTATCAATTGTTTCGTGGTCACCTTTGTAATGATTGAAACGCTGTAACGATCGATTTGGGACGGAGCGGGATTTTCAAAGTAGATACAAAAACTGCAAACAGTCCTCCCGATATCAAAGAAAATCTTTTTGTTTTAAACACACCGAGTCTTTTTTTCACAATCGATCATCAGCACGTTCACATCCATGTAATTTTATTTTACAAGCAGCCTGCACTGTAGAAAATTGTTTTTTCTTGCCTTAATAACTTTAGTTATCTCAATTCTCTCGATAAAAAGCTATTTATCTGTAATTTAGTAAGAGCCATAGCTGTAGCATGGCGCTTCTGCTTTTTATTCGAATGAATCTTGAAAAGAGGAAACATTACAGAGACGTATTTACAAAAGAATCTTGATAACATCTGTCGAAAGTTGTTTTAGACTGGTCTAGACCTTTGTATCTATCAACCCTAATGAGGAATTTCGAAACTTTCAAGTTTCCCGACTATCCCAGAGTTTTAGGTTTTTAGACTAAACATGGCGGCTCGGCCCCAGTTGTCGTATAGGTACAAAATAGCGTCTGATGCGCCCGGCGCTGGCCGACCCCCCCCCCTTTCCTCTCCCTACCTATATAAGCGAGGTCAACCCTACTTCGGCATTCACGAGAGCTTCGAAAAGCTGCTTTCCGTAAGGAAACGCTATTGCATTTTAAGATAGCAGGAGGAGGAGGCCCCCTATGGCTCTTACTACATTACAGAGGAAGAGCTTTTTATCGGAGAATAAAGTTGTATTCTCTTCCATTTCGTAAAAGCCATAGTTGTAGCATAGAAAATACCATCATGCAGCACAAGCTGTCCTATGCCAGAAGAGCACAGAAATTAAATGGATCGGCTGCATCTTAAATTGAGTGTTCCCAAAAAAGTGCTTGCTGTGTAAGGAATGGCAACACATTTGTATAAATGGAGAGTAATGACTAATAATAGGCAATTACAAGTATTGCTCAGTGCCAACCACAGCAAAATACGAGCTCAAAACGGCAGATTTATATGCGGGCTTTGAATATGAGGGCCTAAATAATATTTAGGGATAGGCAAATACAAATATTGCGTAGTGTCAACGGCAGTAAATATACTCGCTCATAGCGAAAAAATAATGTTTAATCATTTACGAGGATTAAGCCGCTTCTGCTTGGCTGCGTAGTGCAGGAACATCAAGAGGGTAGACTGGTTGATGGACTGCGTCTTCGTGGCGCGTAGCAAGGCTTGGAAACGAGTCCAGACGCTTTGGTATTGGCGTTGTGTGGACTGCCTGTGCGTTTTTACCAGGGTGTCTCCCAGCTTTCTCACCTTGGTTGCCTCAAGACCACCCCACACCCCAGCAAGGCCAGAGTGCAGAACATGACAGGAGGCACAAATGCCACAGCACGCCAGACTGCAAAGGACTGGCAAAATAATGGAGCGGAAAAGAACCTGGAAATTTGTGCTTCAGGCAACTGATCATACAGCAGTTCTGTTGGTCACAATGAAAGACCTACTGCGGACATCAGAAGAGTGAGGAGGAAACGCCAGCTTCAGCCCATGAACTCTAGTACTAACTCTTGGAGCCAAAGAAAACATAGTTAGCAAATCCTCTGATTTCCCATGCAAAATTTTCCAATATTTGATCAGGTCTGCCCTAAGAAGCCGACCCTTAATGGAAAACAAATCCAGGCTGCTCAAATGACCACCTTAGTCCATGTCAGAAAGTCCATCAATGTTTTCAGTCCATCTTCTTTGGACAGACTCCAGCAGCCTGCAGTCCCCACAATATCCAGTGATCCAAACGCGGGATGAATTATCAATATGGGGACGAATATGCGAAACATATAGGGACAGCATAAATTCCCGTGACCTGCAAACAGTTGATCTCAACAAACACCAGCCTTTGCAGCCATCACACGAATATGATGGTGGAATCGGAGACTGGTATCTACACTGACACCCAAGTCTCTGTGTGTAGGGACAAACTCCAATACTCTGCTCTGCAGGACGTACTGGTTAGCTGGAACCCAAGCATCAAAATCATTACGACCTTAATAAAAGTGCAGCACAACACACTTATCCAGATTCAGTCTAAGGTTCCAGGACCGTGCAACTGAGTCAACTATATCCAACCCAATTTGCAGTGACTGGACACCTTGGGCGGCAGACTCAGTGTCCTTGCACGAATATCTCATGTACAACGTGTAGTCACCAGCAAATGCTTTGAACTTACTTGAGAGGCCACTAGAGATGTGATTAATATAAATCAGGACAGAACCCTGGGGCACACCACTCGTCACAGCAACTGGGCTGCTCACGCTGCCATACACACAAACGCTCATCACTCTGCCAGAGAGGAACGAAGAGATCCTGGCAAGCAAAAAATTACAAACTCCCAAGGATTCCAATTTGGACAGGAACACAGCATGACTCACCACATCAAATGCCTTTGAGAGGTCCAGCATCACAACATCCTCAATACATCCCATCAATCCACCTCCCAACATCATCATAGGTCAACAGCAATTGGTCCTCAGTGCTACGGCCTCTCCGAAAACTACACTGATGAGGTGATGAAATATTATTGCTCTCAAGATACTCAGTCAACCGTGATACAACCATTCTTTCCATCGATTAGCAGCAAACCGATGTCAAGCTCACATGCCTGTAATTCAGAGGATCAGTGTGGGACTTGGCCTTGAATTTTGGTACAACCAGCGATCTGCTCCAGGCTTCAGGGGCCATTCCTGTCCTCAATGACTTTTGAAAAATCAAACAAAAGGGAGGGAGAGCTAAACAGCACAGTTCTTTGGCAGATGTGGATGGAGGCCATCTGGACCCACACTGGAAATGGGATTAAGAGCGGAAAGGACACGTTGGACCTCCAACCTAGTAAAGTCAACATCCGCCCATTTTTCCGCAAAGAACTGGATAGAGGCTGGGCGGGTTGGAATTGTGCTAACAAAGACTCCCGTAAAAGAATCAGCAAAGACTTCGCACATCCTACCAGGATCCTGCACTATCTCACCCGTCGGCAAGCTGAGAGAACCCACAGCTGGACAACCTATCTTTTTATTTCTCACATAAGCATGAAACATCTTACGGTTATGAGGCTTGTTAATTAAAATAGACTAGTACTTTTTCCTGGAGTCGATAAAATAAATTCTATAGTGCCTATTCAGCTCGCTAATGATGTGTTATCTCTCAAGAGCACTGGCTGAGTTGCGACCCTCTGCCCCTCTGACCCGCTTGTATGCAAGCCATGCCTCTGATCTCTCTCGAGCAAGAGCAAGGGGCGCCCTCATAGCCCATGGGGGGCCAGAACGAACAGGCATGAGAGGTATGAACTTATCGAGGGACAACGAGACCGACTGAAGAAAGGAAAAATTTTCATACACTGAAGAATAGCTTAATTCTAGCCCCCAGTCAATCTGGGACAAAGCCTACAAAATTCTTGCAAAATTCCCCTCGTGCCAAATGCGTCTCTCCTCCACAGCCACGCGCTCCAGCCCCTCCCCACTGAAGATATACTCCAACACAACAGGAGAAGGCTGGCAGCAAGGCAGTGGCGGAAACACAAACACCTCACCAACACGATCATCCTCAGATGTAAGATGAAGATTCAGTTATTGTCAGAGAGTATAAAAGTAGGCTCTCTTACCCACTGCAAAAGTCCAAGAAATGAGAAACAGTCTAAAAATTGCATGTCAAATGGCCGGATGCAGCCATCAATAAGGTCCAAGGACCAGTCAATTGTTAGTAAATTAAAATCACCTGCAATGATCATCTCCTTGCCAGGGCAAAAGTTCAGTAAAAAGTCCAACTAGCCGGTATTTTCTAAAATTGTATAAGAAGGAGGCCGATAAACAGCTATAATCAACAAGTCAAAATCAATTATGTGCTCAAATACAACATTTGAATTGGGCACCTCAAACACCGAAAATGCAATGTCCTTATGCTGATACAGCAGCGATTCATGCTTCAGAGCTGTGACATCCGTGTCTCCCCTGACAGAACTGTAGTCAGCGATGGCGATGAAGGATGATGCAACAGAAGGTAACAACCACGTCTCGCTAACAGCCAATATATGGATGCGTGCTTCAAAAACAAATTTGAGATAAAATTGACTTCATTAGCTAGTGTGTTAATGTTTACACCAACCCGATTGGGAGCACCACCATCACCCCGACCAGTCACAGCAACACCACGACTGACGGCAGCCCAGAGCCAGACGCAGCAACACCGCAACCATCGGCATCAGAGCCGCGACCAGCCGCCATAGGACCTCAGTAAGACAAAGTAACCCGCCCACCAGCCGCAACAACACCACCACCTTCTGCAGCAGCATCACGACCAGCTGCAGCAGCATCACGACCAGCTGCAGCAGCATCATGACCAGCTGCAGCAGCACAACGATCAGCTGCACCAGCACTACGACCAACTGCAGCAGCACAACGACCAGCTGCACCAGCACTACGACCAACTGCAGCAGCAGCACCACAACCAGCTGCAGCAGCGGCACCACGACCAGCTGCAGCAGCACCACGACCAGCTGCAGCAGCAGCAGCAGCACCACGACCAGCTGCAGCAGCAGCAGCACGACCAGCTGCAGCAGAAGCACCACGACCAGCTGCAGCAGCACCAGGACCAGTTGCAGCAGCAGAACCGAAACCAACTGCAGCAGCACCACGACCACCTGCAGCAGCACCACGACCAGCCGCAGCAGCAGCAACACCGCCACCAGTCGCAGTAGCAGCAACACCGCGACCAGTCGCAGCTGCACCACGACCGAAAGCAGTGCGGGTCACCACCCTGGCATAACTGCCTCGACCTGCAACAGGAGCCGCGCGACCCCTCTCCCCACGTTGCCGGGCACCACCAGCACCATAGACTACAGCCGAGCAAGCCCCACGCTCCTCTCCCGCCCTCAGTAGGCTCCTCTTCCTGAAGAACTCCTGGCATTGTTTGTATGTAAGATCCCTCTGGATAAATACGCTTTCACACCCGTCCATACCTTTCAATTTCCTTGCATTCAACCAAATCTCACTCCTTGCACTGTCGTCATAGATCTTTGCTCTGAACATTCCAATCTGTCCGTTTACTCTATGGACCTCATGCAGGTCACATTCAGACCTAATCAGACGTCTCGCCACGCACTGAAAACCAGTCTTTACATCACCCACATTTCACCCAGGCCTCTTAAAATTACATTCTGTTTCCGTTTCATCTGCTCCTGGACCTCCCGCACCTCTTCCCGAAAAAACTTCATTAAGATGGGCAGACCTGAGAAAAAGCTAAGGGGCAGCCTGCTCAGGAGCATGAGGTGTACAATCATGGTTCTGGGCAGCCTGTGTACTGCTCATCAGCCCTCGAACCTGGGAACACAAAGCACCAACCGCCACAACCAGTTAATTAACGGCAGACTTACCAACTAGGGAGTCAATACTGCCAACAGAAGTTCTCCTTTCATGTTGGCTACACCTGCACTGAATTTAATGATAAGTAATTGCACGTCACACATTCTCCAGAAGTCCGTTTATCGCACCTCTCTTCAGACCCACACACTCTGAGACTGGGTGAAAAGACCAACCGGAGTCATGACATTCAATAGACTTTACAGCCAAGCGTCATCCACAAAAGCACAAAGTTCCTTTTAATTATCCGCGCCAGCACCAGCCTCATCCTTCGGCAAACTGCTGCCCCGTGCACCAGCAACAACCTGCCCACCACGCACTTCGGAAGCACCAAAGTCAAGGCAGTCATTGAGGACAACGCTAGGTGAATTTGGTGTTGATTCCTCCTCTTGCTGGATCCCGACCTCCTCTTGCTGGATCTTGACCTCCTCTTGTTGGATCCCGTCCTCCTCAAGCTGGATCCCGTCCTTTTCTTGCGGGATCCCGTCGCTCTTAATGTTTGGGTTCCAGTCTGGATTGTTTTCAAGCTCCAAGAGCCCCACGTTTGAAAATTCTTGCTTCCGAGGTTGCCAAAACGTTTCTTGTTCTCATGGTAGGGTAATTAGTCTTCTGCCTCGAGGTTGCCTGTTTCTCTGGTGCAATAAAAAATAGTAGAGTACTTCTTGGGTTGTCTTTCATTGGCCTCAGGTTCAAATGGCTCAATCTTTCCTGGCCAATGGGGGAATCCCTTCGTTTTGGCAATTTGGCAAATATGTAATCATACGGTTAGAATTCTGTAGCGATCTATTGTATTTGATCGTGAGCACCGTTTTTTCAATGAATGCGAGATAACGCGAGAAGGGTCGTGTTGTTAGAGGCACCTCCCTGCCTTCAATGCGCTGGTACACGTCGAAGACGAGTGAGATTTCGCATGAAGGACGCGACGACCGTGGCCCACCACAGTGCGTTGGGGTGGTCGGAGACCACGAGGACGCGGCTGTAGCGGTACGTCTCGAGCTTGTGGAGCACCTGGGGGAACAGGTTGTATGGAGGGAACAAGTTTATTTCCCTCCAGTGATTCCAGTCGCAAAGGAGAGAATCCACTAAAGCCGCTCGCGGATGAGGGAACGGAGCTGCAAATAGTGGAAGCTTGTTGTTCCCCGGATGCGCGAATAGGTCTATTAGCATGGTTTCACGCATGGTAGAGAGGCGGGAGAAGCATTGAGGGTTCAGTGCGCACTCCGTTTCTACCGGCAGGAGACGGGAGTGCTGATCGGCCCAAACGTTCTGCGATCCGGGAAGGTAAGTTGCGAGAAGAGAGAGGTGACGGTGCGGGACCTTGCTGGAGCCCAAGTGGTTCACCATGGCTACCGCCACCCTGTTGTCTGACAACACGCCGACTGTAGTGTGATGCCAATGAGCTCGTACCCACAGCGCACGTACGATGGAAGAGATTCCTTCGCCGTAATACGGAGATTGCGTTCCAATGGCGACCAGCGGCCGTATGACCAGAAAAAGACACACACACTTTGATACCATTCACAACATTCGCGCGCCAGCATGCCAGCTTCTAACTATACGCAATACTAAGAATTGCCTCAGTAAATTTGATAACAAACGATACTATATTGACGCGTGCACAACTCTTGCATATGGGCATCCTGGCATTCTCGAAAAAATCCAGTGAAATTGAACCTACCGTCAATAAAACAGGAAGCGAATGTGTCGTGGGTGATGATGTCGATGTACAAATGGATTTAACTTGGAAAAAGACGTAAGGCAGGTGAGACCGTCTTTGACGTGTGGCGTTTGGTGAATGACAAAAGTATGTGTACGTCTTCAGGTTTTATGCTCTAAATGATCGTAATATGTAAATAATCCTCATATATAAATGTTCCTATTAAACCATGTAATAAATAATCAATTATATATACTTGAAATTTGTTTCTTCCTCCATTTTCCTACGGATTGAAAATACGTTAACGTAAACACTGCAACCGCTCCTAAATTGATGAAAATAGATTGATGTGAATGTTCCTTATATGTAGATATTCCTAATACGTAACTTTGTAATAAATATAATGATAACACTGACTTAGACACAAATAATTCAGTATATACAACCAAATTCGATTTAAAATAATAACTCCCTTCACATACGGCCAAATAGATTTGTACCAAGGTAGCATTTCTTGCGGGTATGCCAATTCAATATCCTCTAACACCGTGGACGAACATTGATTTATACGAGCAAGCTCATCTCACCCAATTTTCCAGGAGCTCATACAACTTTTTGCCCTCAACCAACGCGTATCGGCAGGAATTCCTAAGACTACTCGAGGAAGAATGTTTAGAGCACCGCCACATATACACTGACGGCTCCAAAACCGCGGACGGAGTTGGAGCCGCCGCTGTGTGCGGGGACACCCCACTCTCGGCCACCCTCCCACAAGAGGCCTCCGTGTTCTCTGCGGAGCTTCGTGCACTCAAACTAGCCGTCTCTATCGCAAAAAAAAATCGCTTCCCCAAATACGTCGTATTCTCAGAGCCTGAGTGTCCTCACCCAGCTTAAAACACTGCATTATAAACATCCTGTTCTACGTAAGATGCAGCACGATCTCTTTGTGATGACCGAGACGGGTCAGGCAATGGAGTTCTGCTGGATCCCCGGGCTCGCGGGAATAAGAGGAAACGAACTTGCGGACTCGCTTGCTAAACTAGCACCCACTCACCAAGAACAATTTTTTGCAATACATTACCGGGACTGGTTCCCTATCATCAACTCCCATATAACATCCCGATGGCATGAAATATGGCAGCAGAGTGGACAAAAGATGCTTTCAGTCAAACCCTCAGTCGGAGAATGGGAAACGAAGTTCACCAACAGAAAAGACCAAGTGTTCATCAACCGCTTGTGCACGGGACACACGTGGATAACTCACAACCACCTGATGGATGTCGACATGAGACCAAACGCAACACCTTGCCCCTGTTGCCACCAAGTGGCTATCAGCGTGAAACACTTACTGATGGATTGCAACGCACTCGCGGCAGCCCGACGAGCGTTCCTAGATCCCCCGTGCAACCTACAAAGCCTACTCACGGACTCAACCTACCGTAAAAAGCTTATCGCTTTCGGAAAACA